>ML808094.1:129249-143421 GCA_009831015.1 Picea engelmannii | reverse complement strand
ATATGACCAAATTTTCCACGGTTTTTCATTGCTATTTCCACACATATCCGTCGCACTTTCCATGAAGGAAAACAATATTTTTCGTGGAAATTTTTATGTCTCTATATCCGTGCACTAAGATTATTCGTGGAAACAACGACGAAATTAGGCCGCCGAGTGTCATCATCCTAAACATTTTATGTTAAATTTTTTTGTTTAGATCGTCATAATTACGACAAACTATCATCAGTAGACCGACGAACATACATCAAAAAGATGGAATCCCATATCGAATATTTAATTTCTTGCCACGAATTTTCATCGCTATAGGGACGCAAGTTCGTGGCAAGAAGAAGAGATGTACACCTTCTTGCGACGAACATGCATCGCAATAGAGAAGACGACGCATGGAAATAGTGACAAAGTCCCATGGCAGAGTAGAAAACCCACCAATGGCTTGCGACCCAGATGCCATACTTGCGACGAACATACGTCACTATAGCGATGACTTCTGTAGGTTTAAAAAAAAAAACTTGATAGTTTTCTAGTCTTCAAAAACAATGATATGCTATAGAATCCTTACAATGATATGCTACAGAAGTTCCCATCTTCATGATACACAGAAGCCTTAATATTGTACCTAATGAAGAATATGATTTATTGTTGATTCATGCACAAATTTGATGTCTAGCACCAATCCCTTATCCTACTTCAAGGACGAAGCCTTTCAAGGAGGGACGATAATGGTTGATACGAGGCACTTACGGGAACTTATGGGCACATGATACCAACAAAAGTACCTACTAGTTGTCATGTTACAACACATGAAAACTCCTATGTGAGATCTACTAGTAACGTTGTGGGAGGTATCATTTCTAGTCTAAATTGACCAGCCAAGAGGGCACCTGGAGAGTTATATCCAGGATCATTATGCTTCACATGCTTCATCTTCATGTTTCATCACCTTTGGTGACTTGAATCCTTCATCACACAGATTTTCTATGCAACCTTTCTGGAAGATCCAAAACAAAGATTTGACATGACATTTGATAGTCTAAACTGGAAGCATGGGGCATTAGTTATATAATATCATTATGGCATGATGCATAATTTACTTGGAATACATAGTCAATATACACGAGGACTTCCCATTTTTTTTCTAGAGGAAGTTCCAACCAGCATCAATTCATGATGAAGACATGGGCAGTATAAAATGCCCCATTCATGGAGTCCTATCTTTCCATGATGACAGAGTATAACCAACATCTCTGCCATATTTTTTTGGCCCTCTAAAATGATATTCTTAGCAAAATTGTGGTGCCCTAGATTGCATGGATGATAAACCCAGGATTTCCCTAAATTAAGGCATATTCTTAGCAAACTAGAGGGTATATTGAAGGGTGAAACAATTAACTTATTTGTGGTAGCTTATGGTTGGATTTTTGGGAAGATTGTACAAGCAGTGATACTCTTCCAACCCCTGCACCAAAACAACATCCTAAGAGATGAATTTGGGGCTGCATTATGAATAGACTTAAGGTTAGAAACAAATGAGGTCTGGACCATCATGTTTGAGATAAACAAAACATCCTTGGTATCTCTGCTATCTCTGAGGCTTATGAGCAACATACACATAATTTTACATTCAATTTTCTGAACTTTCTCTTTCTAGATTTTGATATTTTATGACAGCTGGAATGAATTTCACCTACAATATCACTAGTTTAGACCTAAGCACACTCAAAATAGACACTTTGAGAGTGTATTTCAGTCTCTTCTTTTCCATTATGTCTTTGGTACAATCAAGTATTTTTTGAAGATTCAGGTTGTCACATTGTACCTATTGACAACATGAAACAAATGAACTAATGTTGAAGTATGCGAGATTGTGCCATGGAAACAACAGTATAACTTTGATGGAGCATTGAGACTAGGATGACATTTTTACTAAGTTTTAATTGGCAAGTAATGCAAGTTGTTAGGTTGTTGTCATGATTCATCAAACATTCATCTCTCTACCATAGATGTATGCATGGAGACTTATTTTTCTCACCTCATATTGAATGCTTGATTATTTATGGAGTATTTATGGGATTTATCCTTGGAACTCTAGGCCTCTCCAACTCAATTTATGAACAAAACATTGACTGCAGTCATGAAGTTGTTTATAATTTCAAGAATTAAATGTTTTTTTTCAAACCATAATGCATCACTTTGTAGCCATGTAAGGGATACATACATGGGATATGAAGAAATTTATTGTTGTTTCTCTTCATGATTCCCTTTTCTCAAGAAGTAAGTGACCCTGTATTAGGCATGACTTTTGAATTGAGTGTATTCTCTTCCTCAATCTAGAATAGTTTTTTCCTCCTCAAGTGTAATCAACATCTCAATTAGGGTTCTTTCAGAAGTATCATGAATTTTCTAAACACGTATGGGGGATATATGTGCCTAAACATGCTTTTCCAACATTGTTCTACCATGTCATATCCTCATCACATGAATCATCTCACCCATAATGCATCATTGGAGCAGACTTAGGCAACAAGGAATGGTAGAGCACCCTTCTGCAACAAGACACTTGTGGCAGAAGTACGCTATACTTGCCTCACAGTGGATATAGGCGAGGCAAGTATTGGAGAAGACTAGAGGAAAAAGGAAATGTATTATCTTATATATACTTGACCTTCACCACAAAGTAGTGTATCATGTGGAGGTTTTGAAGAGAGTACATTTGTGAACCTATAATGTAGGCTTCATCGCACACTTTTTGGTATGTATCCACACATGAATAACACTTCATACAATAGAATTTAGGAGGCATAACATGTGGTGTATGAAGTATCCCTCAATGAAGTACATTGGGTTTTGAATTGACAATGTGAGCTCCTTTACATAATACATATATGAGGACCCCTTGTTGAACAAGCATTGGATGCAGTGGCATCATTTGGAGATTTATTATTGGCTAATAGTGGGGGGTTTGGCCCACTTGGAGGGGAAATATCTGCAGTGAAGATTGTTTTGAGGAAAGGAAAAAATCAAGGAAGATAAGTTAAGCATTACCCTTTGGCCCCTAAAAGGATCAAAATATACATGGGGAGATAAATGGTCCTAGAAACATGCCAAAGTAGATTTGTAGGTGAAATATTTCAATGGTTGATCAAAATATGTTTATGTTTTTACATATTATTGCACATCGACTTATAAAATTACTTATATCTCAAAAATATATTGATAGGTCACAACCTAGCGAGACACCAAATTGATGTATGAGACCCGCTTGTTTGTGGGACAATGAATAAACCCTCTATGAATCCCACAAACATAGTGGTCTCATGCATTAATATGATGCTATTAATTTCCTAGAAAATATGAATATCTTAACGATAATCAAAATTTTATTTTTACATTTCTATGTCTCCATAAGTTCTACATTGAGTTCTATACTTTAAAAAACACGTCAAAACCCTTACCTTATCATTGTCCTTTCGCCATATCCATTAGTCCATACAACTTGATAAGAGTTTTCCACTAGATGCATTTCCATCACCAAGACCTGCATGAATCATAAAATACAAATTCTTTATATGAGTAAATAATATATAAGCAAATAAACAGGTATTTAGTTATGTAAAATACTCTAGAAAAAACTTTATTGGTCGCATACCTTAATAAGCTTATCTTTGTTTTAAGAATAGGTTATTCTCTACTGAACAGGGCCAACCACGTGAAGGTGGAAGCTCATATGGCCCCTCCCCCCCCTCACATCGCTCTCAATTCCCCATACCCAATAAATGATTTTGTTTATATAGAAAACATATAGACATTCATGCATAGCTAGGCTAGTCATCAAAACATATGAACATATAAGAATTGAATCATAATGCGGTAATTCATATAAACAATGTTTCATACTAGCAACATCGATAAACATCCAAATACAAGTCATGAATTTATACATCTAGTTTTTCTTTGATTTATGTTTTATTACATTCATAAAATTGACGATTGGGGTATCATAATAATTCTCTGACACTGTATTTCCTGCACCTTGTCCTTCTATTTTTTGTGTTTCCATGCGCTCATGTACCATACTTCTGGTATGTCACTGAGAAGGGTGTGGAGGCAGTTGTGCAGGGCATGAACTGCAACAACGAAAATGATCATATCGATATGTTGAAATATAATTGAAATAATTGTTTCTTTATTTTGATTAACATTACAATATTGCTCTTTACCTGTCTGTGTAGCTGTGACAGTTGGTGCGTTAATTTATTGTCCACCCGGTTCCTCTCGCAATTCACCCTCCTGAGCTACATGCTCTTCCATTTAAATAAGATAATATATAAGTATAAGTCAGGAAATAAATATCTATAATCACAGTAAATATTTCTAATTCTGAAGCATACATATCAGAATGGGTACTCTTCTCCCCGCTATCATTGGACATGTGCTCCCTAGTATGAAGTGGTGTCTATTGAATACCACTAGATTCACTTTTGTGGTTGCATTGTTGCTTGAAAAAAAAACATAAATACTTGGTTAAGGGTGATATAATAAAATATGAATAGACTTTACAAGCATGCTACTGCGGTTTCCTTATTCATTTTATTTACCTGCATTTGCATGGATGGGGAGATTGGAGTCTACCCCAATCTTCTCTGATATTCAATCACACTTTTAAAACCATGCTTGAAACCAAGCTTTAGGTCCTCCTCGGTGGCAACAGTTTGAAACATATTTAACTGCAATGCATAACACCATTAAAATTACCAATAACAAAAACAGATATGTGTTCGTTACTATTAAATAAATATTCACCACAGTTAATCATTTAATTCTTAGGATTCGGGCTTTTAGTTTTCCATAGCCACCCTGGACTAGTTTATGCTTCTCGTGCTTTTCCACTCTATCCTTGGTTGCTTTGGAGGTGTCAAGTAGCCTATATATGGAATTTTTGAAAAACTTTAAATATCGAAATTGTTACTTAAAACAAGAAAGAAAAACATAAATGAGCATATTTCACTAAGAAGATGACATGTGTTGTACCTTGCTTTACCAGGTCGTGGATGTCTTGCTTGTTTTTTAAACAAGTTCTCCTTTTCATCCTCTATCAGGGCCTTCCACTCTTTCTCTGGAACCATGAGAGGGTGTTCATGCTTGACGTCTAATTGCAATTTCTCCCTATATTGGGCCCTGGTATATTTTAAATTCTCGCCGCCTAACTTTATAACCACTTTCATGTTGAACGTATTGCCGAACAAGTTTACCATGTGGCCTATTAATTCATAATTATTTTCGCTATCTTGGGTATTCCACCATGTGCGAATGGTGGGGCCAAACAACTCCAATGCTTTGTCATTCAAGTTTCTATAGAAAACATTATTTCCTGCAGAAACGTGTTATCCATTAATTTATAATAATCTCAACAAATTTCCATTTCAATTTCATGATAAAAATGAATCAATTAATTAACAAATACCTGCAATATTCTGAATATTTATCGGAACACATGTGTAATCCACCAGAAAGGTGATATCTAGTGATCTGGTGCTTGTAATTTGTGTTGCTCCATGAATATCTTCCTCACCATCTACAATACGTTCATCTCTGGAGTCATGTGGAGTCACAGGCTCCGACTCATCATGCTCTAGCGTGTCATGTTGGTCAACATAAATGCGCTCATCAATGGATTCGAGGGGAACCTTAGGAGGGTCAAAAATCCTCATTTTCGCTTTGCTTTGTCGACTTTTTTGTTGCATTGGACGATCACTGCTAACTATAGCAATTGCAAGCTCAACAGATTCTCATGGCACGGGGTTTAAAAACTCCTACAAACGGAAAAATTTACTTTATCAGATCATAGAGAAAATATAAAACAAAAAAATAGATATGAAATTGTCATAGCTAATAAAAATATGTGAAGATGCCACTTACCCCAAAAAACATTATTAGATTTTGTAGCTCTGCAATTCTTTCCCTGTCCTCTTGTGTCGGGGATCTTTTGCAAAACAAAGCTAGATATTCTATGTTTTCCTTCTTCAAGGCCTTCGTGACAGTTTCTATTGGGTCAGTGGAATGAAATATTTTGTCCTCAATCTCCTCATCATCCAAATCGACTGTACTGGACTAAAAACATCAAACAATAAATGAAATTAAAATAATTTTAACGTAATTTTTTTTTACATATTGTAATCAAATTTAGTTATTATTAAGCACTAGCAGTTACCTGATGTTGTTGTGCGGACGATGACTTCCCACGGTCACCCTACTCTGATCTACTATGAGTGGGTGACTTCCCATAGTGACCATGTCACAATACATTAATGAATAAAATTAATGAGATGAACTTTAACATTTGAGAAATTTAGTTATTGTAGTCATAAGTTGTTACTATATTTAACATTTACCTACTAAGGCACATCGAGTGCCTTTCCACAGTCACCCTAGACATATGTAGCATGTGATTTTCTATGGTCACCCTAGATAGATATTGACACAATAAATCAATCAAAAAAGTTATGAAATTCACCTGTAACATTAAAAAAATGAAATATTGCAGTAATATTAGAAAATAAATAATGAAATTTCAAAAATTTAGTTGTTGTAGTCATAAGTTGTTACTATATTTAACATTTACCTGCTGAGGCAGATCAGGTGCCTTTCCATGGTCACCCTGGATAGATGTAGCGGGTGATTTTCCATGGTCACCCTAGACAAATGTTGACATAATAAATTAATCAACAAAAGTTATGAAAGTAATTGTAACATTAAAAAAATGAAATATTGCAGTAATATCAAAAAATAAATAATGAAAAATGAAATATATGCAATAAAAAATTGAAATATTGCAGCAATAAATTATAACAATGATTGATCAAAGTTTGATTTGAATGGTATGTAAGATATTTACCCCCATAGTTTCACCCCCTCCATCTATTCGATTTAAGTTGTAATCGATCAACAAATCTTCACATGGAACTATTTTTTTTGTTGCACATACAAATATACGATTTCCTTCACGTCCCTCAAATATATAATTCAGTTGCTTATTTATTGCCACTGGTCGTGTACTATTTATAAAGCCCGCAATGTTTCCAGAAGATTTTGGCCTTCCATCAATATACATAGTCGCCCCTTTATTTTGATTGTTATCTACTAGTTGTATATAATTTGTGGCAACTCCATATCTATGCATACTTCGTGTATATCGGACCAACATCAACCAGTGATTGTATTTGTATAATGGTCCGACATACTCCATAAATTCAGTTACAGTTCCATAGCCGACCTTTATGCCATCCATTGAAAATAACCCCAATCCATGTAAGGACGAAGGAGCAATGTGATACATCCTCCCACTGATGAAGAAATATGTGTCCACTTCAGGTAGCTCCTTAGATACCCATTGTTGCACTAGATGTTTATACCTCAAGGGAAACTCAATGTCACCTATGCTCTTATCATCATAATTAGATGACCCTTAGTTGGTAATAAAAAATTGCATGCATATACGAAATCTTTTCCGTACCTTTTCAGATCTAGTTGATATAGAACCGGTAGATCTAGCACAACACGTCTCACTTTCAACTTCTCTGAGTATATCTTGATCATCACTTGAGGAAGACAGATCTGAAAGATACCTATTTCGTGGTACCTACACTCATTAAAACAAGAAGATAAGTTATCGTCCGAATATAAGTTTGTGGTACCAACACTCGAAAAAATGAGAAGATAATTTAGCAAGCAAATATTCAGGGAACCCATGTTTTTCTTGGAGAATATACTTGATTCTATTGTATGTATTGGGGTCCTTGTTTACTTGATTCATATCATACTTGGCATCCCATTATTGTTATCTTGGTATGCTTTGGGGTGTGAGTCTTCTATTTTATAGAATGGCCTAGATTATAAGATTTGTGAAATCCATTGAAGAATTTAAGATGAAAAAGGTTCTTGGTGACCCTCAAAGGCACCCAATCATTGAAATTCCTCTTCTAAGAAAGGTTGAATGACAAGTCTTACAATCTAGGCCATTCTTGAATCCAAAATAAATTCCATACTTAGCCTTATCAGAAATTGTCTTATACCTTCATTTACTTCTTATTTTCTTTCAAACATTGGATATGTCAAAACATGCTCTTGAAGAACTTTAAGAGTTCAACAAGGCTTTCCTAATTCTTGACACATTGTTCAATACTTACCTAATTGGATTTTTATAATAAGGTATCTTTTATGAAATTGGCTTCTTCATAACTTGAGGGTATTCACTCTTCTTACGACATCCATTTGTACCTCTCATTTTCATACACCTTTGTATCATCAAGTGAATGAGAGGTGTATGAAATTCGTTAGGATAGAAAGAGGCATTAAAGTCCCAACATTAGGCTTTGGAATTGATGTAGATAGGGTGATGAAGGAAATGCAGCCTTAGCGAGGATATTTAGGGTCTATGATACTAAAAAGGCTTAGTGGATGACACTTTTCTTGATGATACTAAAAAGGATTAGTGGATACTCAACAAGATAGATGCTTTATAATTAATGAATGGTTGGAGGATACTCAACAAGATAGATGCTTTAGAATTAATGAATGGTATCCCAAGGGTGCTAAGGCCTCATCTAAATATGGGTCAAGTGACAAGGTTCAGTGACAAGGCAAGATAGAAGTTATATGAGGTAGTTTGGTGTTGGTTAAAGTCGTTCTAGGGCTATTCCAGTATATTGAATTTTGTTATCATGGATTTGTAAGAAGTTATGGAGGCTATCAAAATATTATGCTACATATTTATATGGTCAAGTTGTAAAGAAAGGAACGGTATTCCTATGTTCAACTAGAAGAAGTTAGCAGTGCCAAGATCATAAGGGATTTGGGGCTTACATAATATCTTTCTATTCTTGAATGATTTCACTGTAAAAAGTGTGTGGAGGTTGATATAAAGAAAGGATTTATGGGCTCAGGTAGTAAGAGAAAAACAAATTTCTCCAGATTCGATGGAGGGTTAGATAAGGAATTCTATCAAGAATTTAATCAATGTATCCATCATCTAGAAAAAAATTATTTTAGCCTTCCCCTCGGTTGGAAACTAGCTTGTATGGTGTGTTGGTAGAAGAACAAAGCTACAAGTAGGGATGGACCCACAAATAGGTAGTGGTGAAAATTGCAGGCTTCCACATCATATCATAATGTTTTTTATGGTCTCGAGGATTTTATAATTTGTCCTAGAGAGCTAACTTGCATAAAAATACTATTTGTCACCAAGGTTGGCTTACCCGACGGGACCTAGTTTCTGAGACGAAGATGTTGATACTTGGGATAGATATGTTGGAAGTATCAAATAAAGTTTTGTAAGGATCAAGGACAAGGAAGATACATTGGTCTGGTCTTTGAATCCAATAAGGGATTATGCTCCTAGAGAAGGCTATAGTCCTTGGTTGCATGAGGGAGTCAATCTCATTCACATTGGTGGTGGAAAAAGGTATGGTGGTTGAAATTCATATCTAAGTCACATTTTTTATGTTGCATTTACTAAATAATAAAGTACTCGCCTAGGATCTCCCAGGGTGTAGAAAAATCAGTGATGGAGTGTATCGTTAAGGAACATTGTTATGTGAAGTCACTAGTTTCAAAACCCTCAAATAGCCTTGTGTGTCGCGTGAGGGGCCAAGTATGCATGCATGGGATTATAGTGTTAGTAGTCAGATAACATGACCATGTGCCACATGAGTACGTGCCCGACTAGTTGTTGATTTCCCCTGTAAAAAAAGTACTCCCTTGGGATATCCTCAAGAAAAGGAACACATTTGGTCTTGGATGGTGTGGCTTATGCAAGGAAAGTGAGGAAACAAATTACCATTTAATTATGTATTGATCCTTTTCTAAATATGTTTGGCTAGAAGTTGAGGGTATCACGGGTTTGGGAAATTTTTTGTTAGGGGATTCCATTAAGGAGGGCCTCAAGAATTGCTGCGGAAATGCTGCCACAAATAACTCAAGAGCTCTCCCTTTAATTATAACTTGGGGAATATGGTTGGATAGGAATGCAAATATTTATTAGGACAGGGATACTCTTCCTTTTCAATATGCCATTCAAGGTTTAAATATCATCATCTCCTTCACTCAAAGCAAGGCAATTGAGATCCCAAGATAAATAGTGGAAAAACATATTGGCAAGAGTATGCCTTGAGATTTCTTTGATGGAGGGGGAGGTACATGAGGGGTAATTCACCTATCAAACTCCCATTGTATAAATTTTAAATTTGGAATGGGAAATGGTTCCAATAACTTCTCATAACTCATCTCTTTAAAACTTGTATTGACTTTGGCTTTGGAACATAGATTGTCCCACTTACAAGTCTCTAGGGACTCTCTACTGGTAATAAAATGGATGAGGAAGAATTTATTTTAAGGAATTTTACTTTACAACCACTATTTAATGAGGTATGGGGTCTTTATACATGTTTTCCTTCTATCTCTTATGAAAATATTTTCAAGGAGAGGAACATGTTGGCTAATGTAACTTGGACTTGGGAGAGGTGTTCGGTTAGTTGTGGAGGACGAGGAAGGACTTAAAACATAATTTTATCATGTTTCTTTTCTATAGGATCATCTAGTGTTCTTATATTTGAAAACTCAACATATATTTTTTTGTTGTTGCATAAAGTGGACATCACATTTAAAGTGAGGGTCAAGAAATATCTTCTCACCCACTCTCCATTATGCACAACAATAGCCTATAAAAATGAAATATGCAAACAATGATCTACCAACTATGGTTCTTGACATTTTATATTTGGGTTTTCTTTGTGAATATGTGTTTGTATGATGGTCACTCTTGGGTATCTAGAAATGTAGAGGGAAACTAAGCCTAAGCTAGTTGAATGGTTCAATTCATTGGTAGATATCTACAAGATAACCTACTGCAATGTTCATAGCACATGGTTTAACATTTAACATACTATATAACCTAAGTGACAATTCAAAGGAAAAGCTACATTGCCAATATATCATGCATTTTTGTTATAGGAGCCATAATACATAAATTTAGTTGAAAATATCAGTTAGAGAATCAAAATTTATAGGAACCCCATGAGGGGATTTTTGTGCAAATATGGAGCCACTAGCATTTTTATTCCCTAAAATTACATGTCAACATTTTTAGGTATTTTCATATGCAAATATTGGAAGTTCAACAACTCACCATTGTAATGTGTCTCCTTTCCCTCAAGTTATCTCTCCCAGTGCCCTTCGTGAGTTGTATCTCCTTCCTAACCCTACCCTCAAGATCTCTCTTCTGGCTAGTTCCCTCCACGAGATCTCTCTCTCCTTTGTAACCTTTCTCATGAGATCTCTCTCCCAATTCCCTTCCTTCTCCAGCGTTCCCTCCAACTCACGAGTCGCAGCATGCCCTAGTCTCCTTGCGCTTGAAGAAATGAAGTTTCCTCAGACTATTTTGATCGACTCTCACTCACATCAATGAAATGGATAAATGTATATCTCCCAATTCCCTTCCTTCTCTATCTCCTTCCTTCTCCATCATTCCCTCCAACTCACGAGTCATAGCATGCCATAGTCTCCTCGCGCTTGAAAGAAATGAAGTTTTCTCGGTCTGGTTTGATCGGCTCTCACTCGCATCTCAAAAATGGAGAAATGTATACTAACTTGATATGTAAACCATTTATATTCTCTATTAGCTTCTCGTTTTCATGATTTTCATGCCATAAAACATACCGCGTAATTTTGAATCTATCACCTATCAAGAGGTAGAAGACCATGTCACACTTAATGGGGTATGAAGTTTTTGTGACTTAACAACCATTATGCAATTCCTTATTCAAACATTCCCCTTAGAGGTTGGATAGTCCAAAAGGGGAAAATGATACACTTAGGGTAATTTCATCCTATTGGAGACAATAAAAATGCCCAAATTTCATCGATCTAGCAAGGCCCCATTGACAACCCAGAGAATAGTAATTATCCATTCTAGATATAAGTATAACTATACATGTATTTGAACTTATTTTATCATAGAGACACCTTTTACAATTCAATATGGAGGAGATGTGTAATGTAACATAACGTTGAATTCAATGTACATCGATCTAATCTAATAGTTAAAAAAAAAAGCGTGTGAAGTTGGGCCTGATTCACATTATAAACTATCCTAGATGCATATTATGTTGGGTATGTGTTATATTCTTTGCACGAGTAGTAGTTTCTGAGTGTCTACGTTGGGTGAACAGGGGGGTTAGAGCGGGGGGCGCTAGGCCCCCCCCTTGGGGGGTGCAAGGGGGTGGAGCCCCCCGTGCGGGGGTTCGAGGGCAGCGCCCCTGAAAAAAAAAATTGCATCGAGACCGCAGTATATTTAGGTGGTTTTTCGACACATGGTTTCTTTGTCGATGGTTTTCTATTTCTGGTTAAGGAATTAGGGTTTTGGACTAATCGAGGTCATTGGGTTAGGTTTTTGGATGTCGCTAGCTCCTATATGTATTTTATATTGTAAACATTGTAAAACAATGAATGAATATAGAATATGTTGGTTTTCCTGGTTTGGGTTTCTAGGGGAAAAATATCTGTGTAATGTTTGTATTTGCCATTGTATCTTTTATGTTGTTTTCTGAATATCTGTTTGTAGTAGATATTGTACAAGGTTAGAGTTTACATATTAACCTAGAATCTATCGATCATTGAGAGGGATCAAATAATTTGAGATGAAAACCTCTTTTAGAGTGAAAAAACTTGGGTAAAGTTTTGTATGTCAAGGGATTTGATCCCTCTTGACACTTGATAAATCCTAGGATAGAAAGATAAATCTAGGTTGGTTAACAATAACAACACTATTGTGATAGATAATAACTAAGTTAGTTATCGTCTAATCTTGTGTTCTTAGGAGATTTATCCAAACCAACAACGATGAAATTATTGAACTAATCTATCCTAGATAACAAAAGAAGACATTATTCTAATGCTTGATCCTATATAACAACAAAGACATTGTTGCAATGATCAATTTTACCGAACATTGACATTATTGCAATAGTTTATCCTAGAGAGAGAAAATGATAAACTAAATTTACTTTGCTTAGGTGGACAAGGTCCTGGTCCCAAGTCTTACTCAAGCAAGTTCTAGGTCCCAAACTTTGTTTATATCGGTAATTATTAATGTGAAACATACTTATTATATAATGAGTAACCACCATTGGATATTTGGCCAACATATATAAATGTCATAAACATCGACAATTTCAAAATCCATAGAAGGTCTCTATTCCTTTGTGGAGTAAGGATCATCCTCATAGTAATGTCATGGAAAAAATAATGCCACTAATGTCTTCCTTCTTCATTAATGAATTGTCATGAGCATTGCAAACAATTATGTGCATGGAATATATTCATGTTCATCATATTATAAGTTTATATGTGTTGCATTCACATGGAAAATCCAAGACCTAAAATGTAGATGGAATCTTGATTTAAAATTATGACAATGATTAATTATATAACAAAACTCTTGAATGAATGGTTTATTCATCAAGAATTAGAATAGAGTTTATTGATTGTTTTTATTAGGATTAGATGATTTATTCCTAAAAATCTAAAGACAGGATACTCACTTATACACCACAAGAAATGTTTGTTATAAGAAATGGTTTGGTAACAATTTGCATTCAAACAATGAAGATCCTTATTAGCAATGGCATAGGATTTTAAGTGGTCTAGATGCATTCTACAATTTATTACAATAATAATAGGGTATCTACAAAAACCAAAAAGACGAATATGAAGAACTAATTTTGTAGAAATTGTAGGAAATTTTCAAGAAGAAATATATTTCCTTGCAAGAATCTCATGATCCACTTCCTAAACAATCAAATCCCTCACAACTATTGTTTTTTTATTGTGAACACAAATGGAATATTGAATGATTAGCTATTGACCATATTCCACTTATTTTCTACCCAATTACACACCATTCACTTATGTGGGTATAATATGAATCTTCGAGTCTTGAAACCCTCCCATATCGTCAAGGTATGCATCTAGTGCAACCATGTCAAATTTCAATGACTACAAGAAAAGTTTGAGAAAATTTCAATGTTGGCCCCATTAACTGGTCACTTTGTTGGGTCGAAGAGAATCAACACTTATTCTAGTAATCAACACTGGTCAAGTGCCTATTTCTAATTGGTC
>ML808094.1:57494-100801 GCA_009831015.1 Picea engelmannii | reverse complement strand
CTCTCTCTCTCTCTCTCTCTCTCTCTCTCTCTCTCTCTCTCTCTCTCTCTCTCTCTCTCTCTCTCTCTATGGTTATCATTTGTCTTGTTAAGTAAAGTGGTGTGTTATCTCTTGGAGGCTCTTTGTCTTGTTATGTGATGCAGGACCATCGCCAACTCATCAAGCGAGCCAGCACGGAAGCGGAAGACAACTAGACGAACCAGCACAAATTTTGAAATTACTTCGGATTTGATGCGCGAACATTAATGTGGAAATTTAATGAAGCGCACTTGTAAATGTAAATGGACCTTGAGCAGATTGCTCTCGTCCTTAGTAAGTAGAGGCATTTAA
This sequence comes from Picea engelmannii, assembly GCA_009831015.1. Lineage (NCBI taxonomy): Eukaryota > Viridiplantae > Streptophyta > Pinopsida > Pinales > Pinaceae > Picea > Picea engelmannii. The sequence continues at coordinate 100,471 of ML808094.1, read as the reverse complement.
GGTAGTTAATGTAAAGTAGATAGAATTTAATTCTAGATTAGACTGTTTGAGATCACAAGAGGGAAGCAGGATATAGACACCCTCATTGTGAATTTGTAACATTATGGAAGAGTATGAGCATTTGTGTATGAAGAACACAGGAGAGAAGCAGAGAGATGCGTAAGAACACCCATGTATAGATATTTGAATTAATAGAAGAAGCTTTGATTCAAATTCGTGGTTTTGTGTCTGTTCTCTGTGTATTAAATGTTGATATCCTCATGAATGTTTGTTTCCTGTTATACATTTGCTTTATGTGTTGTGTATGTGATTTCATGCCTTGAGTTTGAAGGTTGAAGGGAAGAAGGAATCAGTTTCAATTGTTTCTCTATTTGAGCCAGAGAATTCCTGCAAGGAGTGCAGTTGAAGTGTCCGCAAGGAGTGCGTTGACAGAGGGTTCAGATAGAGATAGATTTTTTTCTCATTCATCCCGAAGGTGCAGCTGGGCACAGGAGTCGTGCAAGGAGTGCGCAGGAAAAGTGAAGTTCAGGGTTGTGAACCTGAGCGAGAGATTGAACGACTGTTGCTGCAGGAGTGCCCAGAGTCAAAAGACTTCAACACTTAGGAAGTGTCTGAAGTTTTCCGCAAGGAGTGCGGGGAAGAGGTCTTTCTAAGAAGACGCAGTGTCGTGGAGAAGCTCAAAAGGCACAAGACCTTCGAGTAATCTCAAAGAGAAGCACAGGGAGTTTTTTTGTGAAGTGTTTAAACAAGCATCGCAAGTAGTGTGCAGGTGGACACGTCTTTGAGGAGGAGTACTTGGTTCATTTCGTAGAATATCATCAAGAGAAACGGACGGTCAGCATTCTTCGAGGGGAATTCGTGACATCTCGTGGATCGTCAGATCTCACAAAGGTGCAGGGGAGAGACTGTAGGTATTATAAAGAGGCTCAACGCTCAGGAGGGATAGAGCCGTTGATCCAAGCCAGCCAGGGCCGTTGGATCACTCGTGGAATCGCCTATCGAGATTTCGTGAGGGAAGAGTCAAAGATTTGGCAACGAAAATCGCGATATTGTGATACGCGATATCCTGATGGGTACGAGAAGAGTGTGGGTCCACAGGGGTTAGAGTGGTGGATAGGTGGCACACCTTATCAGGGTTTCATGGCGGGAAGGCCCAAAAAAAATGCATTAGGATTCGCGATCTTGCGAACCCCGAATTGTCGATGAGGTGAAACGTTGAATAGTCAACCCGCGCATGCGTCGAAGTTTTGGTGTATCGGGCATTGGGAATCGGGGATACAAGTTGTTTGATATCGTGAGTAGTGAAATCATGATAAGGAAAGTTCTGAAATAGAAGGAAAGGTCAGCGTTGACTATCATCGGGTCTCGGGGACTCGAGGGTACAATGCTCGACCACTGACCTTGCGAAGTCGCGAAGTCCGATCCTCCGAGTGCAAAGAGGGGATCGCGCGAAGAGTTCTGTGGTGCAGATTTCCCAATAGGGAAATAGAAGAACCTTGGTGTTCTTCACTCCATAGTAAAAGATAAGATCCTGCGAGCGGACTTGCTTGTGAGCGCGTGCTGCATCATTATGGTGATGAAAATTCTTGGTAACTAGGGTTTTGTCTTGCATGCTCTTGGAATTGGCAAGGAAAATATGCATTTTGTTAGATCCTCTTTATTGCTCCATGCTTTTTATTGGCTAGATCCTTGGAGGAATATAAGGGAATATTCCCTCCACCAAGTTTTATCATTGTTGTCGGTTGAAAAGGTTATTGCAAAGGTTTCTAGGAGGTGTAAAAGGGCTTACCACCCTCCTAGAATTTACCTTGTCAGGGTTACTTTCTCAAGGGAGTAAAAGGGTTTACACACCTTGATAAGTAGTAGGCCTAACCTAATACAATAAGTCTCCATAACGCATTTGGAAAGGCACTAATTTATTGCATTGGAGAAATAAATTACTTGCATTGGTAAACATGATTTTGAGAGATATTGATCTTGTTCAAGTTGGAATATTTTCTTGGTGTCTTAAGCTTGCTAAAGATGCAAGGGCATATTGATTATCCTATTATTTCATGCATTGTAATCAATCAAAAGATGCAGCCATTAGGGCTGCAGAAGAACATACTATATTTCTTACTTTTACTTGCATTTCAACCGTGGAAAATTGTTTGTAAGCCACTATTATCATTATATTGCTTATTGGTTAACGTTTTGTTGGATTACTTGCTAATTTTTGTGGTTGAAACTTTCTTCTGTAGCAAATATTTTATACAGCCACTTGTATGTTACAATTATTCTCTAAAAAAACTATCTAGCAACCCTCTTTCACCATCAAAGTTTGTGCTTCAGTATTGGAAATTTATATATTGGTTTAGTGCTTTATTCTCCAATAATTATTTGACAATTTTGATGGTTATTTATGCAGTAACTAATTGATTTCATGCTGATATATACATTTGTTTACTGTTGTAATTTAGGACAGAAATCTTCACTTTCTTTTCCATTAGAATATTGTGCTTGTACACTTGTCTTTCTCTTGTCTCCGGCAGGTATAACTATCTTCTGCAGGTACTCAAGCATTTAGCAACCATTAACCATCGCCAATACTTGTTCACAATCCATATTCCACTTTGTAGCTTGAACTATAGGGGTATCATCTTCCATAACTCCATTTTCCATCTCTTTTCCTCCTAGGGTCACTCAGGATTCCCACCTTGTGTAGGATTTCTCCTTCACTAAAGTGAGGGGAGGGTTTATCTAAGGTGAAAGTGGGTAGACTCTCCTATAGTTCTCGCCATATTGTGGATTGGGTCGGGATTTTCCCAACCTAGATTTTGTGCACTAAAATTTTGGTGTCATTGTCGGGGAGGATCTTGAATCCTCTTTTGTGCCCTAACGACACTTGGAAAACTATCCCAAAGCATTTCCCTAGTTTTCCTGGTGACTCCACTTGAGGGAAGTTCCCTTTCTCTTTCCTTCTTTGATGAGCTAAGACTCATCTAGCGACTCCACCTTCCCAGAATCCTTCATCCCGGAAAACCCTTCCCCTTGGAAGATTCAAGCCTTCGGAAACTTACCAAATAAGGCCTCCTCTATGTTCTCCCTTTGTCAAACAACTCTTTCACAGTAATATCCCACTTGAAACAATGGATCATCCTTGGAAAAAGGGCCTCTATAAACCATTGAATATCCCAATACCATGCCTAAGGAAATCAACAAATGGTTGACAAAATTTGTTGAGAACAATGTAATCATTGTAGAACAATATCTACATGCCATCAGTCGAGACATGCAAAATGAAGGAGTGGAACATGAAGATGTTGCAATTAATTTGCTAGCACCATCTCTCACTGAAGATGCCCAAAGGTGATTTGATGGCTTACCAAATGATCACCTTACCACTTACGAAGACTTTGCTACGATGTTCAAAAGTAGGTGGTCACTAAAGAAATATAGTGGTATGATAATGAATTAGTTCAACTAGATAAAGAAAAAGGAGAACGAAATGGTTAGTGTGTTTGATACTAGTTTTGATAAACTGCATAGTCAAATACCCTAGTATTTTCACCATGCCGTAGTAGCTACTTGTCTCCTTTATGTCAATTCCTTTGAAGGGGAATTAGGATTCATCATGAGGAACAAGAAACCCCTCACTTTGGAAAAATCTAAGGAGTATAGTGAAGACATTGAAGAGAATCTTTTGTGTTCCAAGTTCGATATTTTTCAATATCTTCATGCCAAAGAAGAACCCAAGGAAAAGACAACTAAAAAAATTGCACCGGGTCCAATTGTTATCATAGCTCATAATCTTGATCAGATGAGTACTCAGTTTATCCAGACTCAAAATCAAGTTATGCTTCGGTTGACAACTTTGGAAATAAATCAGTGTGCCCCCAGGAATCCTTTTGTTAGGAAAGAACCTACAGGTTGGAAGGAAAAGCCTCAACACGAGGCAAAGGCTCCTTACATGTTGAACCATGTTGGGATGGTGAACTTGGAAGAATTACCATGGTGATATCCTTACCAAGAACCTCACTCAGAGGAAAAGTGTCCAAGAGAAGAAGAGTCTCATCACAGTATCAATTGCATGGATACAATCTTTGCATTTCAAGATGAGGATTATGATATACCTGTAGGTATTACACAGGAACAGATTGATGAATCCCAAATAAAAGGAACCATAGAAGGTTGACTCAAAGTGTTTAATCAGTTGATTAAAGAGAAAAGTAAAGAATTAAAGAAAAGGGAAATCATGACCTATGCAAGAAGAAATAAAATTCCTATCTTGCCTCCACAATCTTCAAAAAAAAAAACCTCATCTCAGCCAACAAATCAAGCATCACATCAGCCAAAGAAAATGGCTCCCCGGACAGTAAATAAAGTGGTCCCACCACCCCCACCTCTAGTTCAATAATTGATTCCAAAAAAAGCAGTAGAATAAGAGATTCAGTTGAATATAGATGTTCCTACCATGATTGGGAAAATGAATATGAAAGTCCTAATGATAGAGATGTGCAAGATCACTTTCGTCAGAAGGGAAGTTTTGAAGGCATTTAAGGTGCCAAATGAGGAAGAATATCTTCCTATGATCTTAAATACCATGTACCATGGACAATAGAGGGATACCAACCCTCCCTTTTACATATCACTTGGTGTAAATGGTCTCTGCTTGAACAAATGCATGCTAGATTATGGGACCTTAGAAAATGTGATGTCTTTGAAAATGGCTTGGTTTGAAAACAACTCACCCATATGGAAATGTCTATGGCATTGATTCCAAGAAGGTGAAGGTTTATGGTCTCATAGAAGACATGGAAGTCTACCTGGAATATTTCCCTCACATTGGCCTTATCATGAACATAGCGGTGATTGATGTTTCAGACGCTTGGGGTATGCTCTTATCAAAGAGTTGGGTAGCCACTCTTGGTGCATTTTTTAGCATGGACTTCACTCATGCGCACATTTCTATCGGAGATGGTACCTTCGAGATTCTCTATAAATGGAAGGTGTCCATGAAACATGTAGTAGATCAGAGTGACCCTGATTATAGTAGTAAGGATGATTTTGATGAGGTTCCAGATACCATTGAGTATGATCCACGAGACCTAGATTTTATGCAGGAAGACTACATAGATGTGATACTTCCAAGGATGAATGAATACAAAGATAAACTTGAAAAATTCCAAGGAAAATAGCTAGGGTCCATCAAGATATTGAAGAAAGATGCAAATGAAAGGGATAAAGAACATTGAAAGGATATTAAATATGAAATCAACACAGAGTCTCCTTCGCACTCCTACATCAAGAATATACCTTACATCAACTATAGTGAAGGAAGTATTGCATTCATGTGAGATAAGAGGAAGGGAAAGACCAAATATGATCAGAAGAATGAAAATTATTGGCTTGGTCCTTACATCATCAAGTAGAAGTCTGGGAATGAAAAATACTACTTTTCATCCTTGGACGAGAGAAATATGCCATTACCAGTGGATGGGTCTCTCCTCCAACCCTACATTCAAGGTATGTGACTTCTTCGAGGCCCAGGGCCCAGGCAAGTCGGTTGGTCATCTTGCTTTCTTTCATTTTGTATCTTGATTTCTCATGGTATTTTACCTACATTTCATTTTTCTCTACTTGCATTTTTTACATGCTTCTTTGTTATCATATGAAAAATGAAAATTTTTCTTTCCTAGATTAGTTGTCATTTTTGATATTTTTATTTATGATATATATGGACAAAGGGTGATAGAACCACCCTAGATTTTACATTTTCATGTTTCAGTGTAAGTACAAGTCTTACCAGGATATGATAAGGTTCTCATGCACTCTACAACGAGTACATTTCCTCGAGTAGGAGCTAGATGTTATCCCCAATTTCTAGGGAAAACTAAGGAGATGATGTCTCGAGGCCCTCAAGTTGTAGACATGGAGTACCAAGAGATGACCTACATCATCCATGTGCACAAATAGAGACCCGCTTCACCACCACAGTTCCTAGATTCGTGATGATGGCATCCCCTACATCAGCTTGCTTCCGGAATATTATGGGTCTTTCTCCATGAGATACAAGTCAGGTATTGTGGTAAGTGTCACTTTAATATTTCAGGCATTTGAGTATGTTGCATTTAAAGTTTCTTTTGAATATATAATGTCTTCTTGGGAGTTATGATATTTTCCCTGTTTCACCTTGGTGGTTAACATTGCACCCTAGTAAGTGCTCACCCTTAGGGATAGGTTTTCTATTGGGAGGTATCCTTGACATTTCATCGTTATATTCATGATCATACTGACCATTTTTCATCACTTCGCCCCTTATTCATCTCCTTATCTTTTGGGATTTTCAGGTGCATTGACCCAAGAAGGGATTGTACCTCATTTCATGGGAAGAAGGGGATAAATTCCTGGAGATTTGTAGTTGGAAAAAGATAAAATCCAATCATAAACCTTATATATGCTTGCCTAGGGATTCTGAGGACAATGAAATGTCTCTCATAAGAAATTGATGGAACCCGTAAAAAATAACAATATAAAAATTCCAACCAAGGTAGAGCGTGTGTGGGAAATGTTTTTCATGCTTATGTAGAAGTCCCACACATTGGATTTAACTTGGGGAAGAATATTGTGACTAGGGTAGAGTCAAGGTGGGAAATGTTTTTCATGCTTAGGTAGAATTCCTACCTTGGCTTCAACCTAGAAACATCTTAAAAAACAAACGACAATAGATGAGCTTCAAAAAAGGATGCATTGAAAATGAAGGTGCATCACACCCTCTACAAAGGCACCAATAAATGAGACAATATGAACCCTTGTATGTCATGAACCCCATGCCTAAAAGTCTCCCCCCCCCCCATCCACTTCATCTTCTACACATGTCTTAGAAAGGTTTCCACCTAGGAAAAACTCCTTGATTTAAGGAATGATTCACCCAATAGGTCACCTTGTCAACCCTGCCTTTGATCCAGGCAGAAATCGATGTCCACCCACCTATTCCACTGGCTCAAAAAATGGGTTTCCACCTTGGAAATGTTTTTATGGTTTTTCGGGTCCTGAACTTCAGGGGTCGTTTTGAGGCCCTAAACGACATTTTTTTGGCACGACGGCGCCAATAAATTTTCTAAAAATATGGTCTGGGCCAAGTGGAATATGTACTCCTTGGCTAGAAATTTTCAACGAGGTATAGAATTCCTCAAACTGATATCATATGCAAATGTTACACCCTTGGGAAGTTGGCATACCAACTAGCCCCATTGAGGCCTACAAACCTTTTGGTGTTTTATCTTCCAAGTTTAGTTTTTTGGATTTTCTTTATGTTAAAAAGGCCACTAGAGCCTCATTGTAAAAATCATGATCATCTTGTGAATGAATGTAGCCATCACATATATTCTCAGAGATAAGCTCACACCATTCTAGTGAATCATTCACTTTGTAATTTTACATTTTTTGTACATTCTCTCATTAATAAATATTGTGCATTATTGTATCTCTATGTTTATTTGCAATATTTATGTGTATCTTGCAATATATTTGTATATTTCATTGTTATATAACCGCCTTCATTTCGTTCTCAAAATAAATTCAGATTAGTGGTATCAGAGCAGGTTGCTCATTGTCGAGCTAGTTTCCTTTGAGGACAACCACTCTCGTTAGCCCAAGTGGCCTCCCATGGCAGAAGAAAAGAGAGATGTGAGAGAATAAGATCTCATCAAGTTGTTGCTCGCAGAAGCCCTCGTACAACAAAGGAACAAGATTTTGGAGAATTTTTCCCAAATCCTTCAATGATTGTTGACAATAACAGGCACGTCTTCGTCAAGAAGTCGCTTTGGAGATGCTACTCCATTCAAGGTACTAGTTAATTTTGATACTCCCGTATTTGAAGGTCAGATCGATGCAGATGCTTTGGAAAAATGGTTAAATTTGCTAGAAGTTTGTTTCTCTGTTCACAATTTTCCCGAAAGAGAAAAGATCACCTTTGCGCTCCTCAAGGCTCTCCCCCATGTCAAACATTGGTGGGAAAATTTCTGGGAGAAAAATTCCACAAAGGGGTCTAGAATATTTGGGATCGAGCCCACTTGGGATTCTTTTATGGATGCGGTCAAGGAGCAATATTACCCTGTGGGAAACTATGATGACCAGTACATGAGATGGACCATGCTACATCAAAAGTGAGACCAAATAGTGTCGAAGTTCACAAATACCTCCCATACCTTGTGCACCAAGATGGGTATCAAATACTCTGAGCGACATATGTTTCTGAAACACCGTGGGGCTCTACATAGGTACTTATAAACCGAAATGGAATTTCTATACATCTCATCACTAGGAGTCGCTTATAGATATGTTGTCAAAATCGAGCAGAAATTTAAGCAATAGAACAAGCGGGAATTTGGGTCTGCAAATCCACAATAGCCAAAGTACGGTAAAGGCATCCCTAATTCATAAAATAGTCAACCTCAAGACAACTAGTCCAAGCCACAGGAAAATAAGTCCAACAGAAAGACGAAGAAGGACACTAGAAAGTGGTGGGACTTCCAAAAAATCCCTTGTCACAACATCGGTGAATGTCGCTCGAAATAATCATTGGTAGAGGAGCTCAAAGAAATAGATCTAAGCCCTAACTTAGACTCCAATTCACACAATAATAAAAGGAGATAGATAATTGATGCAGATCCCACTGCTACTGTCGTGACCGCAACAATACAACAAGAAGAACCAAAGGATCCTAAAGAGGGGGAGCACCTTTCCCATTCAAATTTGTGGGTGAAGGGGACCCCGTTGCATTTTATTGTTGATAGTAGAAGCTAGAAGAACCTCATGTCAACATAGGTCATCAATCAATTGGATTTTTTGACAACACCACACCCACATCCATATAAGATCGAATGGCTCTGTCAAGGACAAGATCTTCGTGTGAGCTAGCAGTGTCACCTATCATACGACATCAAGCCCTTCAAGAATGAGGAACTGTGTAATGTTTCCCCGTTGTAAGTATTTGAAGTTATGTTAGGCCAACTATATATGTGGAGGTGTTATGTTTTTTATGATTCTTGAATCCATAGTGTCATTTTTACTCTTGGGCGTCATCCCTACAGGATACCATAGGTAGCTCTGACTATTGTATAGACAAAATAGTGTTGCAAAGTTTAGCATCTTCAAAACTTGGTCAGAAGAGAAGGAAACTTCAACCACTTCAGCCTTGGCCCAAGACCCTTATATCTAGCAGAAGCAGATAAACAATATTGTAAAAGAGAACCAAGATATCCCTACTGCATCTACGAGGGTGCCTCCACACTGCCCAGTCAAACCAAGTTATGATAAATCCCTTCATGTTATTCATGTTGCATATTCACCAACATATTCCTCCCACACTAAGGAAGATCATGCAACCATATTATTTAAACAGATCCAACCCTTCCAAAAACAGGTTCATAACATCCTTCAACAAGTTAAGCAGGAAAGCTTCTTCAACAAGGAAGGCAGCACACTAAGGTTTAGATTCAGCAAAAGCTTCCCCGGGTACTTGACGCAATGGAGACCATTGCTTCCTAATGGGGGAGGATTGATCCAGGTGGAAATCGATGGCCACCCACCTATTCCACTGGCTCAAAACATGGGTTTCCACCTTGGCATTTTTTCTACGGTTTTTAGGGTCCTAAACTTTTGGGGTTGTTTTGAGGCCCTAAATGAAGTTTTTTGGGCATGGAAGCACCCATTTGATATCTAAAGACATGGTTTGGGCCAAATGAAATATGTATTTAACGGTTAGACCTTTCTGACGAGGTATAGAATGCCCCAAATGTATATTGTATGCAAAAGTTACGCGCTTGGGAAGTTGGCGTACCAACTACCCCCATCAGGGCCCGCAAACCTTTTGTCGTTTCATCTTCCGGGGTTAGGGTTTTGGATTTTATTTATGTTAAAAATTCCTCTAGAGCCACATTATACACATCATCATATTATTGAAAATGAGCATAGCCATCACATATCTTCTCAGAGATCAGCTACTACCATTCTAGCGAGTCATTCACTCTATAATTTTACAGTTTCTCTACATTCTCTCATTAATAATTAAAAAATATGCATTACTGTATCCCTGTGTTTATTTGCAATATTTATGTGTATCTCACAATATCTATGTATATTTCATTTTTATATATTCACCTTCATTTTTTTCTCAAAATAAATCCAGATCACCCATAACTAAACTTGGCAAATTGCATAGGGTATTTGAGCACTTGTTTAATTTGATGAGGTAGTTTTTTATGTACATGCTTTGATGGTTCTTATATTAAATGTGATTTTACTTCCCATGAAGCTTTGAATTGAGATCCTTGGAAGGAGTACTTGTTTGTCTTTCCATGATCCGTATTTTATGAGCAGAACAAAATGAATACATATTATTAACGGGTACTTAACACAAAATAACAGAGATACAGTAAAACTAGTTTTCTATTCAATAATGAAATAAGTTGAAGACTGTGAAATGCAATGGAAACAAGCTTGCTAGAATGGTGGAATATTATCTCTGAGAATATATGTGACGGTTGCACTCATTCGCAAGATGATTACAATGAGACTCTGAAGGCCTTTTTAAAATAAGCAGGAATGTCAAAAACCCTAGACATCTAAAAACCTAACCCTGGGAGATGGTGGTCATTCTGCAATTTTCCATGTGTCTGCATGAACTGCAGTGGCTTATGATCAGTGTGGATGATTTAATCCTTCCCAATAATGTAATCTCTCCACTGGCAGCAGGCTTTCACAATGGAGTACATTTCTTTGTCGTAAGTAGGGCACTTACGGACAACATCTTATAGTGTCTCACTATGATAGGTCACGGGGTGGTCGTGCTGAGTGAGAACGACGCCCACATCATAGTCTAAAGCATCTATCTTGATCTCAAAGGGTTGTTGCAGGTCTGGTAGTTAAAGTACTGGGGCTGAGCACAAGCGCTGCTTCAAATCATCTAACGCTTGTTTTTGGGACCGGCCCCACACAAATTTCGCCTTACCACCACCCCTATTTATTTGGTTGAGGGCCCATGCAATATGGGAGAATCCCAACATGAACCTGCAGTAGAAATTGGCAAGGCCCAAGAATCTCTGAAGCTCAGTGAGTGTGGTTGGGGTTGGCCAATCACGGATGACTTGGATCTTGGCTGGATCCACATGTATGCCATGTTGATCAATGATGCATCCCAGGTAATGGACCCTGTCCATGCTGAAGGATCATTTTTCCAAGTTGGTGTATATCTTGTGCTTCCATAGGGTGTGAAAAACCTATTGAATATGCTGCAAGTATTTGGCCCAAGTCTTGTTGTAAATGAGAATGTCATCCAGATACACCACTACAAAAGTATTGGTGAATGGTCGCAAGTTATCATCCATCATCCTCATGGAAGTGGATGGAGAATTTGTCAAACCAAAGGGCATGACCAACCATTTAAAAAGGCCTTCCTTTGACTTGAAGGTGGTCTTCCATACATCTATCTGTTCTATCAGGACCTCGTGGTAGCCAGACTTTAGATCAATCTTACCGAAGTATTTTCCCCCCGTGAGTTGATCAAGGAGGTCGTCGATTCGGGGAATCGGGTACCGGTTTCTGACTGTGATTTTATTCAGATCTCGGTAATCAATGCAGAGTTACCAGGTTCCATCTTTCTTCTGTACCAGGATGATTGCGCTCCCGCAAGGTGATGAGTTGGGATGGATGTGCCCCTTGTGGATCATTTCTTAGATTATTGCTTGATCTCCTCATTCTCTAATAGAGAGTGGTGATAGACTATCCCATTGGGAAGCGGCGCGTCGAGGGTCAGATCGATGGGGTGCTTGACCTGGCAGTGCATAGGTACCCCTGTAGGTGAGGAGAAGATATCTAAGTATTCTTTCACGACCTTATCTAATTTCTTATGTTGTGTGGAGAGGTCAGTCGTAGAGACCCTGGATGTGGCTATGATATTTTGCTTATTATGAGAGTGAATCACTAAGAAGACAAACTTCCCCGTATAAGAGATGGCCTTCCTGCATTGCTTGGTAGATATCAAGGAAATAGCACTAGGTGGGACTGCCTCAGGTATCCTGTGCAATTTCCTGTTCAAAGTAATAATAACACTACGAGGCCTAGACTCATATACAGCATGATGTTTCCAAAAATAAGGTTGGCCCAAAAGAACATCCCAAACTTCGAGAGGAGAAACATCACACAATACCTCGTATTTGAAGGGCTTGATGTCGTACGACAGTCGGCACTATTGGTTGACGTGGAGGTCGCTTCCTTGGCGGATTCATCCAATGGTGTAGGGTTGTGGGTGCGGCATTGTCAACAGGGCCAACCACTTGAAAACCTTTGCTGAGATGAGGTTCTTCTAGCTATCGCTATCAACGATGAAGTACAGCGGGGTGCCTTTTACCCACATCTGTGAATGGAAGAGGCGCTCTTCTTCTTCTGGCTCATCTGGTTCACTAGGATGGAGCTTGGTGGTAGCAATGATGGCACTGGGTTCCGCGTCAATGATCCATCTTCCCCTTTCTGGTTCTGGCTCAGAGTCAAAATCTGCATCTGATTCAGAGGCTTTCACTTCGGCCACCAGTGACTTCTTTGAGCGGCAATCAACAGTGTTATGCCAAGGGCTCTAATGGAAGTCCCAACACTTCCCGATATCTTTCTTTGTCTTTCCAGTGTCCTTTGCTTGCGGCTTGGACTAGTTGTCCTAATACTGTCCATATTTTCTCTGTCCTTTGTTCTGTGGGTTGGGGCTGCCCTTTCCTGGCTTTTGTTGTGAGGGGTTCCCAGGCCCAAATTGTCGCGTCTTTTGTTTGATCTTCTTCTCGATTTTGACGGCATATCGGTAGGCTGCGCCCAAGGATGAGATGTCCAGAAATTTGATTTCAGTCTGGATGTATCTATGCAGAGCACTGGGATAATTGAGCACCAGATGTCGCTCTGAATATTTGATACCCAGCTTGGTGTGCAATGTATGTGATGCAAGAGCATCGTAAGCAACGGGCAAATCAAGCACAAAGGAAGAAGATAGCTGGAATTGCATTAGCACATATTTTGAGGATGTTTTGAATTTGAATGAAGAAACTTTAATGTAATAGTTGGGGGACCTAATTTCCCTTAAATGTTTTGAGTTGTAAAACAGATCTGGAGAATTTTTCTCATCTATTGGATGTGGAGGAATTTAATCATAATAATGTAAAGTAGTTGTAGCTTTTAATTTCGATTAGATAGCTTGTAAATGTGGGAGGGAAAACTCATAAAAGACACCCTCGTTTTGTATCATTGTATCATTCTGTAAGTTGTAGAACTATAGAGAGAAAGAACACAAAGAAGAACCCATGTACAGGAATACTTGAGTTAATAGAATAAAGATTTGACTCACGTTCCTAGTGTTATTATGCTTATTGTCTACATCTACTGAATGGTATGTTTACCATTGTTTTGTTTCTCTATTATGCATTTATTTCAATGTGATGTTTATGCTTGCAATTTCATGTTGAACGTATGAAGTCTGTGAGGAGAGAAGTATGAGTTTCAATTGTTTCTCGTCCTGAGAATTCCTGCAAAGAGTGCAATGAATGTCTGCAAGGCGTGCATTGACGAAGTTATGAGTTTTATCTCAGAAAGCTCGGGAGGGATACCGTTGTTCTTACTTCAGTAGAAGTGCAGGTGTAGCATAGAGCCATGCAAGGTGTGCACAGGCGAGTGGAAGCCTTAGGCTTTATCAACTAAAGAAGAAGTTTGAAGGATTGTTGTTGCAAAGAAGTGCACAGAGTCAAAGGTTCAAATAACCAGAGGTTATTTGTGAATGTTGCAAGGAGTGCGTGCAAGAATCCCTTAGGAATCCTCGAGTTTGCAAGTGAAATATTAGGAAGGAAAGAACCCTGAAGAGTTCAAGGGAAGGTGAGTGTCAAAGTCACCCAACAGACAGAAAATCTCATAATTTTTTACGCCGGAGTGTTTGGTAAAGGAGTCTTCCAGAAGTCTTAGTGGATGGTGGAAACGCTTCGAGGAGAAGTATCGATTTGTCGAGGACCATTGGAACCAATCGACTAGAAAGAATATCAAGGCTGAGTGTTTCTCAACACTCACAAGCCCAGGAGGAATAGAGACCATTGCATTCGGATCAACGAGGGTCGTTGATCTCGTGTATGAATTTCGTTGTTTCAGAATTCGGGAAGTAAAGAAGGCTGTGACTCGGAGTCGAGAGTTTCAAACTCCTGATTCGCGAAGTCCTGATCGAATCAGGACCATTAGATCACGGGAGTTGAGAACCATTGATTTGCGGTGGGATATATCGTGGTTTCGGTTATTGGGAGGAGGGATTTGTTGCATATCATCTTGCCGATACGCGAAATCCCGGGTGCTGAAAGATTGGGCCCTAGGTTTTAGACAGAGGTCACGTCAGGAAAAGTCAAGGGAGGAGTCAAAGGACTCATTATCCTTTCGAGGTTTCGGGGATTGACGAGTCAAAGGAACTCACATCAGGGATCGCAAAGTCTTGAAACCTGAAGTACTTTTCGGGTGAAGGCTATGGTCATATCAGTTGGCTGTATAGGTAAGAGTTGGCACTTAGTGCTTTCTCGCACATGCGTAGCTCCAAAGAAGGACTTGTGGCTAAACACTTGTGTGTTGGAGATTCCTGCGGGGAATCAAAGATTCAATCAGACTCGAAGGGTGATTAAGAATGATCCTAAGACTAGGAGGTCACGCAGAGCCTACTGAGGCAGGGAGTGGTACACCAAGAGTGGTATCATAGCACAGATTCTAAATTTTGTGTGGAACATATTTGAATAATGCCACCTAGAAGACGTCAAGATAGACCAATGCCCGATCTAGCTATGGAAAGGAAAATGAGAGAACTCTGTGCTCGATTAGATGTTGTTGAGACAGCACAGATATGGATAGTTGATGCTGGAGATGTTAGTGAAGTCGAAAGTGAAAATGAGGCTAGAGCCGAAGAAGAAGTTGTAGCCGAACATGCTGCGGAAGAACGTATATTTAGAGCTATTGCAAGAATAGGTGTAAGGGAAAATATGGATATTACGATGTATGAAGGCAACTTAGACGTTGAAGAGATGCTAGATTGATTTAGAGCTCTGGATAAGTACTTCGACTATGAGGATGTCGAGGAAGATAAGAAATTTAAACATGTCGTCACTAGACTTAAAGGGCATGCAAGACTATGGTGGGATGAACTGCAAGCTGACAGGCGTTGCAAAGGAAAGCAAAGAATCAAAAGCTAGGATAGAATGGTTGCAAAAATGAAAGCCAAATTTATACCCAAGAACTACCAAATTAATATGTTTCAAAGAATGCAGAACTTGAGACAGAAAGGGATTACAGTGAAAGAATACACTGAGGAATTTTACAGGCTCAACATCATAGCAGGTCGTCATGAAAGTGATGTTGAAAAGGTTGCTAGATATATGAATGGTCTGAGATATGACATTCAGGATTAGATGAGCGTGATGACAATAAGGAATGTGGAAGATGCTTATCAAATGGCTCTGAAGGCTGAAGAGAAATTGGCCCGAAAGCAAGGTCAAAGAGGTCGAGATAGAAGTCTGAGCAGAGGCAAGGCATGTCACGCCCCCTTCCACTTACAGGAAGACGCTACTTCACGGAATAACAATCTCATGCTTAATTATATATATATATATATATATATATATATGACATGCATTTAAAACAGGTTAAACACATTTAAACTCAGAGTGGGCATAAGATTTATTGTCATTATAAATAATCAATGGCTTTAACATTAATTCATATGCACAACAGAGTACATGATGATTATAAATACTCAGACATGCAGTAACATAATTGAAACATCATCTGGTACTTATCTTTGAAAATGGTGGTAATTCCACCAACCAGGTGTAAGCCTTCCACGAACGTCTCAGCCTTAGACCGCGTTGCTCATCAAGATCAGTAGTAGGTCACCCTCAAGCTGGGACTAAGCTCCACCCCAAGGCAAGGAATCCTAGGCTAGGCTAAGGTTACAAGGAAAACACATAGTCACAAGGAAGGAATTCTCTCCCAGGAACCACTCATACTCACTGCCCACAGACTCTCCTTCCCCACATGCTTGTTCCACCCCAGGAGTATACACCTTCTCTGTCACCTAGACAGTCCTTCGACTACTAACCTCCATTGCCTTGGGTTTCAGCAACAGACCGGGTCGGAAGTCTCCGATCTCTGTGGCAACTACAGGGTTCCTTCCAGGAGTTCTCTCCTTCCTCTGCACACTCTCTAACTTGGAGAGAGCCTCTCACGGGCCAAGCAACCTTTTCTTCCAACTTCAATCACCTCTCTCTCACCTGGAGAGAGTGTTGTACAAACTGGCCAACAAGCCACACGCAGTCCAGCACTATGAGACCACAACAACCCTCAGGGAAAACAAACACGGGCTTTCCAACAGGCTCAATAATGACAGGATGGTCTCATGGTTATGGCTTTGGGACAGAGATTCCACACATAAGCTCAATCTGTTCAGACAGAGGATGTCTCGGCTTTCCAGAAATCAACACAAACTTTTCCCCATGGTTTCATAATTGTACGAGGTCTCTTGTAGAGGTTGGACGGGTTCACGCTTAGGCAGTCGAGGGTCGAATGGTGGAGGAACCCCCAACATGGCTCATCTCAGCCATTTTATTTGCATGCGCCTGGGTTGACACTTGTCACCCATGCAGCTGCATGCATTCCTTTAGCATGCGTTCCTTCCCTTCGAAAGTTGTTGTCCTTCCAAAAGAACTTAGGATAAAACATATTATTCACATGTCTTTTGGAATAATATTAAAATATTATTCCTAAGGACCTAAGCCCCTAGGCTTATCCCCTAGGCTCAACACTTAGTCCCTTTTCCCACCTTCCAGCCCCTAATCCCTTGGCCACTCTGTGGAATCTTAGTCCCCCATCACTCATTCATTGTGGTTGGTCTGCACATGGTGGTATTTATATTTTATTATTGTTCCGCATAAATACAGGTACAAAATCAGGCTCTTGGTCTTCAACACTTAGGCTCTCTGGCCCAACAATCACATAAGCCCACTAGTTTATATAAACTCGGCTCACCAGCCTATAAAACATATTTACAATTCATTTCATACACAAGATTTACAATAGGGCTCGGCCTTGGGGACATTACAATCCCCCTCCCCTTATTTATGCATTGTCTTAAGTGCAACTTTACCCTGCGTCTGCACGCTTTTCAAAAAGATGTGGGTACTCTACCCGCATAACATATTCATGCTCCCATGTCGCGTCCTCAGGACCGTACCAGGTCCAATAGACCTTTACAAGCTCTATGGCTCAATTCCGGAGCTGTTTTCTTTTCCTATCCAATATGTGCACAGGATGCACTTACAGGATACCTTCTGGTTCCACCTGAATCACATTCCAATCAATAACATGATTAGCATCAGGTATATATTTCTTAAGCAGTGAAACATGAAACACATTATCATGTGCAGTCATAGATGCAGGTAATGCAAGCATGTATGCAACTAGCCCAATCCTTTCCAGGATTTCAAAAGGCCCACAGTATCTTGCTGCCAACTTGGCACAGCTTCCCATCTTCAAGGAACTCATGTTAGGTTTCACTTTTAGGAAAACATGATCACCCACTTTGAATTCTCTGTGGGTTATGTTCTTATCAGCATAACTTTTCTGCCTGTCCTGGGCAGCTTTCAAATTCTGTTTAATTCTTATCATTTGGTCTTCCATCTCTTTGAGCAAATCTGGCCCAACTACTGCTCTATCAGCTGGATTATCCCAGCTCACTGGAGTGTTGCACTTTCTTCCATAAAGTGCTTCAAATGGGCTCATCTTCAACGATGCATGATACTCATTATTGTAGGTGAATTCTACCAAATGCAGGTAGTCTTCCCATCTTGATGGTTTGTCCATCACGTACATTCTCAGCATGTCCTCTATTACTTTGTTCACCCTCTTTGTCTGTCCATCAAACTCGGGGTGATACGTTGTACTAAAATTCAGATTCGTTCTGAATCCTTTGAATAGTCCTTTCCAGAAATTCGAGGTGAATTTTGGGTCCCTATTAGACACAATCGTCTTAGGAATCCCGTGCAAGCGTGCCACTTCTTTTAAGAAGATATCAGCAACATCTGATGCCTTGTGAGTGGTTTTTAGTGGAATAAAATGGGAAGATTTTGTAAGCTTGTCCACCACCACCATGATCGAATCATGCTGCTTGCTCGTTCTGGGCAATCCTGTAATAAAATCCATTGTCACCACTTCCCACTTCCACTCAGGAATGGGTAAAGGCTGCAGCAACCCTGTTGGGTGCCTATGCTCAGCCTTAACTTTCTAGCACTCCATACATCTGGCGATGTATTCAACGATCTCTATCTTCATACCCGGCCAAAAATAATGGCTCTTGACTACTGCCACAGTCTTCTAATATCCAAGATGTCTAGCATAAGTCATGTTATGCATTTCTTTTAGAATAGCAAGTTTCAAATCCTATACATTGGGTATATACATCATGTTTTTGTACAAAAGTACTCCATCATCTTCCAAGGTGTAATTTTCCTCTTTTTGTGGCCTTTCACTCTGTTGTAGCTTTGCTACTAAGTCCCTGTACTGCAAATCAGCATTTGCAGCTTCCAAAATTCTACCCTTGATATCAGTCATGTACATGCTAATGGTTGTAGCATGCAATTCATGCACCTTTCTGCTGAGTGCATCAACCACCTTGTTTTCCTTCCCTTTGATATGCTTGATATCAAAGTCATATTCACACAGAAAATCCAACCACCTTCTTTGTCTAGCGTTTAAGGTTGGCTTCTCAAACAAATATTTCAGACCATGGTGGTCTGTTCTCAATTCAAATCTTCTTCCCATGAGGTAATGTCTCCATTTCCTCAGAGCGTGGATGATTGTTGCCAACTCCAAATCATGAGTGGCATAATTCTTTTCATGCTCTTTCAATTTTCTAGACTCATAACAGATTACAAATCCCTCTTGGCTGAGAACTCCTCCCAACCCTTCCTTACACGCATATGTGCACACCACGAAATCCATATTTGGATTTGCAATTCTCAAGATTGGAGCGCTGGTTAACAGCTGCCTCAATCGCTGGAAACTCTCTTCACACTCTTCAGTCCACTGAAACTTTTTCTCCTTCCTTTGCAAGGAAGTGACAGAGTGAGCTATCTTTGAGAACTTTGCGATAAACTTTCTATAATATCCCGCCAGACCCATAAAGGATCTAACTTATGTCGCATTCCTTGGTGCTGACCATTCTCAAATGGCCTCAACCTTCTCAGGATCCACAGCGATCCCTTCTTTTGAAATAATATGTCCCAAGTAATGGATTTGTCTTTGATAAAATGAGCATTTGCTCAACTTGGCATACAGCTGGTGTTCTCTCAACACTTTTAGCACCATCTTCAGGTGTTTTTCATGCTCTTCTTCTGAATTAGAATACACCAAGATGTCATCCAGGATGACTATGACAAACTTGTCTAAATAGTTCCTTAATACGCCTTTCATCAAGCACATAAAAACAGCAGGTGTGTTTGACAGTCCAAAAGGCACCACTGTGAACTCGTAATGATTGTACCTTGTTCTAAATGCGGTCTTGCTGATATCCTCATACTTTATTCTTACCTGGTGATATCCTGATCTGAGATATTTCTTCGAAAATATTTTCGCACCCTTCAGCTGATCGAAAAGATCATCGATCCTCGGCAGAGGATACTTGTTCTTGACAATTACCTTGTTCAAATGTCAGAAATCAATGCACAGCCTCAACGTCCCATCCTTCTTCTTAACAAAAAGGACTAGGGTACCCCAAGGTGACATGCTGGGGTGAATGCACCCCTTCTTCAGAAGCTCTTCGAGCTATAATTGCAACTCTTTCAGCTCTGGCGTACTCATTCTATAAGGAGATTTCGACACCGGAGTTGCTCCAGGCATCAAATTTATAGAAAAATCGATGTCTCTCTTCGGAGGTAGTCCAGGTACCTCCTGAAATACGTCCTTGAACTCTGTGAGTACCTCATGGTCTCCAATTCTTGAGACTTCATCTCTGGATGCTTCCTCCACACGGGCTGAAAATAATTGATAGCCTTTCCTGTAACACTTCTTCAGCTGCATGGCTGAGATTTCTCTAACAGCCACAGCTCTAGGAATTCCTTGGACTGTTTTTCGATTTCCCTCCTCATCCAGGCATGTAAACCTTTTGTTATGACAGTCTAGGAGGGCATGGTGTTGGTCCAACTAGTCCATCCCAATTAAGCAGTCATAAGAGCCTAAAGGCAGAACATTCAATTCAACCTTCATGCTCAATCCATTCATGTCTATCGGACAGGATTTAACCAATTCAATGACCTTCCTCTTGGTTCCTGTAGCCAACTGCACTAACCAAGACCCTCCATGTTTGCTTCTTGATAAATGCAAACTTTCCACCACCCTAGGAATCAATTAAAATAATAAATGGTCGGTTGTTGATCATACTATCCACTTCAATCATGTGCGATTGAAATTCTGCTTGCTTGTTGTCTAGGGCTACGTAGATCCTTGGCATCCTGCTGCCCATATCTTCCATTGTTTCAGCTTGCTAAACATTGTGGACGGTTCTCTCTTTATCTCTTCTATGGGGGAAATCCCTGTATCTATGGTTCCCTTTACAACCCCAACACTCCATAGGTGGCGGTCTGGGCATTTGTTCACCCACTTCAACCTTCATGGGCTCTCTGAAATATGGTTGTCCCTGAGGACTATTTTTGAAAGAGGGAGGCTTGTTTCCCTTCTGCCTCTGCTCTTTCTTGAACTTCTTCTGATCATCCCAAGCCTTCCGAAAAGTAGGCCTTTCTCTTTGTTGTTCATATAAGCATTTTTCCCTTCTTATTGTTTCTTCCATAGTCTTAGGATCATCATACTAAATCTTGTCACCAATAGAAGGTGGCAGTCCACTCAGATATCTCTGAATCTTGACAGCCTCATCTTTGATGAACAGAAAATACTTCAGTAGTTCCAAAAACCTTCGTTCGTATTCATCGATGGTCATGCTACCCAACTTGAGTTCGAAGAACTCCTTCATCTTTCTATCATACTACCTTTTGGTCAGGTATTTCTTCTCGAAATACCTCTTGAACTCCTTCCAAGTGATATCCTTCTCTCCGATGTGTTGCACCTGCACAAACTGATCCCACCACATGGATGATTTTCCCTTTAGTTGATACATCACAATTCTTCCTTCTGCATGAGGGGAATAATTCTGCAGTTGGAAATATTTCCTCATGCCTAGCAACCATGTTTCGACATCTTCCTCCTTCTTATGTTCTCCATCGAACATTGGAGGCTTGATCTTGTTAATCTCTCCTTTCAATTCATCCCTTCCAGATGTTTGGTGTTTTCTATTAGGGGACGGGCTTGAACTACTATGTGATTCCCTGCTAGAATGCTTTGGGGAGTGACGATGATGTCTGCTACCACTCCTCGATCTTCTTCTTCTCTCATGGGTCCTGCGACTCTCTATCTTGCTTGAGCCACTCCTCTTCTCCAACTTCCTTTCTATTATTTCCAGGTTCTTCAACATTTTTAAAATGAATTCTCCCTACTGATCCCTGACCCTCATGAGCTTTCAGCTATCATCTCGGCGAGCCTGGGCATCTTTCTGCAATCTTTCAATGAGTTTCATCATATTTCCTTCTTTATTCATCTCTTTTTCCTACCCATTAGAGTTTGATCCTTCGACTCCCAAGTTGACATCCCTTCCTACCCTTTCATCCTCTATTTCGGAGGCAATCTGTACCTTTTCCATTTTTATACTGAGCGTAGATTCACGTTTGACCTGACACTCGTTGAAATCTGCACACACAATGTGCAATCAACCGAAGTTTTTCAGGCCCTTAAACCTTCAAGAAACTTACAACACTCATAAACCAACATGAACAAGAAAAACATTTCGATTCATTACGTTTTCTGAGCTCTGTTTGGCTCTGCAAATTTCGGGACTTCTGGTTTCGGGGTCTCAGTCCACGAGACTCTCATACTCTATTTTGGGTGATAGCTCCCTCTTTCTCCCTACCCTCGTAACCAAAGGCAACTTTCATAACTTCACGATCTCGCGAGTTCACGACTCGGGACCCTCAACTCTTGTTCCTCCAAACGTCGATACCCGAGATGCGATATCAGTATGGCTCCCTCCTCGCTAGCACCTGCTACATATAACTGTAGGCTAGGCTAAGTTCTAGCACCTCTCGCAACTCCAGACTTCGCGAGTTGGAGTGTTGAGGCCTCGTGCTCCTCCTTTGCGAATCCCGAAATCTCGATTTACTTTACCCTCCAGGCCCACATAGCCCAACTGTCTCCACATCTACATTGGTGAGTGGCACCCTCAGGAGGGTCCACGTTATCCATGGTGATGTCATCGAGTCCCACCATGGTCACTTTTCTTTTGTCCCACTGGCACGTGGTACACACCCATGTGTCTACGTCCATTCACAGTGAAATCCAATGATTAGACCTTTCTCAAATCTATGGCGCAGATCCTTTCGGTGTTTCAGAGTATCGGGCATCGGGAGTTCGTGCATCCCCACCTCTCAAACTTTCGTTTGCTGAAATCCTGAAATTACTGTCTACCCCTCCACTTGATCCAACTGTCAAGTTCCTATCTTATGATATACGGTGTAGATCGTTTCAGACTTTTGGGTTTCGCTATTTCGCGACTTGCGAAAACAAGGCTCTTCCCTTTTGGTTTCCCAGGTGCCAAAACGTCGTCCGGCAGCCACGTGTTTCCCCCGATGGGCGGTCTCGATGAATTCGGGGTCTCGTGTATCGTGATTTCCACGTTCTTGTGCAACTCCAAAGCGTTTTTTTTTTTTTAACCCTGCAAACGTTTTCCAGATCTGACTGTCGTGAGGGTTCTCCTTTTTCCCGAACAAATCCTATGACTCCAACACTTCTAGTGTGGAGTCCTCTCTCCCTGTGGCCAGATACCACATCGCTTGTGGTTTCATAACACCGATACACCTCCTTAGCTTGGTAACACGATCAAGTAACTCTTTGACACTCAGGAGCATTCAAAGGTCCAAAATTGGTCCTCCAGACACAATTTCTCCTCAAACCCTCAGTCCAAAGACCATTCAATTGGCCCATCTAGGCTCAGCGTCGAAACCTTGGCTCTAGTACCATTTTGTCATGCCCCCTTCCACTTGCGGGCAAATGCTACTTCACAGAATAACAATCTCATGCTTAATTATATATATATATATATATATATATATATATATATATATATATATATATATATATATATATGACATGCATTTAAAACGGGTTAAACACATTTAAACTCAGAGTGAGCATAAGAATTATTGTCATTATAAATAATCAATGTCTTTAACATTAATTCATATGCACAGCAGAGTACATGATGATTATAAATACTCAGACATGCAGTAACATAATTGAAACATCATCTAGTACTTATCTTTGAAAACGGTGGTAATTCCACCAACCAGGTACAGGCCTTCCACGAACCTCTGAGCCTTAGACCACGCTGCTCATCAAGCTCAATAGTAGGTCACCCCCGAGCTGGGACTAAGCTCCACCCCAAGGAAAGGAATCCTAGGCTAGGCTGAGGTTACAGGGAAAACACACAATAACAAGGAATGAATTCTCTCCCAGGAACCACTCATACTCACTGCCCACAGACTCTCCTTCCCCACATGCCTATTCCACCCCAGGAGTATACACCTTCTCTGTCACCTAGACATTCCTTCGGATGCTAACATCCCGTGCCTTGGGTTTCAGCAACAGACCAGACCGGAAGTCTCCGAGCTCTGTGGCAGCTATAGGGTTCCTTCCAGTAGTTCTCTCCTTCCTCTGCACACTCTCTCACCTGGAGAGAGTCGCTCATAGGCCAAGCAACCTATTCTTCCAACTTCAATCACCTCTCTCTCTCACCTGGAGAGAGTGTTGTACAAACTGGCCAACAAGCCCCACGCAGTCCAACATTGCGTGGCCACAACAGCCTTTGGGGAAAACAGACATGGGCTTTCCAACAAGCTCAACAATTACAGGATGGTCTCACAGTTATGGATTTGGGACATAGATTCCACACACAAGCTCAATCTGTTCAGACAGAGGATGTCTCGGATTTCCAAAAATCAACGCAGACTTTTCCCCACAGTTTTAGAATTGTACGAGGTCTCTTGCAGAGGTCGGACGGGTTCACGTTCAGGAAGTCGAGGGTTGAATGGTGGAGGAACCCCCAACTCATCTCAGCCATTTTATTTGCATGCACCTGGGTTGACACCCTTCACCCATGCAACTGCATGCATTCCTTCAGCATGCGTTCCTTCCCTTCAGAAGTTGTTGTCCTTCCAAAAGAACTTAGGATAAAACATATTATTCACATGTCTTTTGGAATAATATTAAAATATTATTCCCAAGGAACTAAGCCCCTAAGCTCAACACTTAGTCCCTTTTCCCACCTTCCAGCCCCTAATCCCTTGGCCACTATGTGGAAGCTTAGGCCCCCATCACTCATTCATCGTGGTCGGTCTGCATGCGGTGGTGTTTATATTTTATTATTGTTCTGCATAAATACAGTTACAAAATTAGGCTCTTGGCCTTCAACACTTAGGCTCTCTAGCCTAACAATCACATAAGCCCGCTAGCTTATATAAACTCGGCTCACCAGCCTATAAAACATATTTACAATTCATTTCATACACAAGATTTACAATAGGGCTCGGCCTTGGCGACATTACAAGGCAATTGCCTAGGATGGAACTCAGAAGCCCAAGAAAGAAGAAAAAAAACCTCATACTCACCCTGAGAGAGCAGGAAGTTCACAGGGGAGACAGTATGCAGACAGGAATAATTTTCCGCGAGCAAGAGGAAGAGGAAGAGGCAGAGGAGGTGAGATAAAATGTTTTGTCTTTGGAAATATCGGACACAATTCTTTTGAATGTCCTGATAGGAAAAGAGATGGAGGTGAAGCTCACATTTCAGAAGCGCAGAGGCGAAATGTTGAGGCAGAATATGTAGAAGGTGGAAGATCCTTAATGATGCGGAAAATTCTCTTGAAACCAAAGAAGGAGATAGAAAATCCATTCCAAAGAAACAATTTGTTTAGAACTGCTTGCAAGACCAAGGACAGGGTATGCAAGGTAATAGTGGATAGTGGAATCACAGATAATCTAGTCTCCACAGAAATGGTGGAAAAGATGGAATTGGAGACAGTTTCACATCTGAGCCCATACAGAGTCTCGTGGTTGCAAAGAGGACATCAGGTAACAGTCACTAAACAATCTTTAGTTGAATTTAAAATAGGGGGATACAAGGATGAAATTTTATGTGATGTTATTCCCATGCATGTCTGTCATCTTTTGTTGGGGACACCATGGCAATATGACAGAAATGTTGTTCATGATGGGAGAAGGAACACATACACCTTCGAGAAGAATGGTAGGATGCATATGTTGCGTCCAATTAAGGACAATGAGGTAAGAACAGAGGTGATAAATACTATACTTCTCATGAGTGGGAAGGAACTTCTTGATGAAGTCAAGAAAGAAGAAGACATGTCGTTTTCTGTAGTGAGAAAACCCAGGGTCATTTTGACAAGTACCAGGATAGATGATCTATCGGAGGAAATTCAGGAACTGCTAGAGAATTTCATTGATATCGTGGTGAACGATTTACCTTGTTCATTTCCACCTATCAGAAGTATAAGCCATCATATTGAACTTATACCTGGAGAAAGTTTACCAAACAAAGAAGCCTATAGATTGACGCTGCAAGAGAATGAAGAGGTCAAGAAGCAAGTTCAGGATTTGATGGATAAAGAGTTGGTTAGAGAGAGTTTGAGTCCATGCGTTGTACCTACAGTTTTAAGTCCAAAAAAGGATGGTGGATGGAGAATGTGTACTGACTCAAGTGCTATAAACAAAATCACCATCAGGTATAGATTTCGTTTACCGAGGATGGATGACTTGATGGATTGCTTGAGTGGAGCAAAGTTTTTTTCAAAAATTGATTTGAAAAGCAGATATCGCCAGATTAGAATGAGGGAAGGTGATGAATGGAAGACATCATTCAAAACAAATGAAGGACTGTATGAATGGCTTGTCATGTCATTTAGTTTGACAAATGTGCCAAGTACTTTCATGAGGTTCATGAATGAAGTCTTAAAAGATTTCATTGGAAAGTTTGTGATTGTGTATCTCGATGATATACTAATCTTGAGTAAGACTAAAGGAGAACATCTGAAGCACTTAGATTTAGTGATGAGGAGGTTACAGCAAGAGAAGTTGCTCATAAATATGAAGAAGTCATCTTTCATGAAGACAGAACTCATTTACTTAGGCTTTGTGATCTCTACGAATGAGTTGAACATGGATCCTGAGAAGGTAAAAGAAATCAGGGATTGGCCATTTCCAAAGAGTATCTTTGAAGTTCGGAGATTCCATGGATTGACTAGTTTCTACAGGAAGTTCATCAAAAAATTTAGCGGGATAGGTGCACCAATGATGGACACAGTCAAGAAAAGACATAAATATTTTCATTGGACAGAAGAAGCGAAGAAAAGTTTCAAGTTGTTGAAAGATAAGATAACTGAATATCCAGTTCTAATTCTGCCAAATTTCGGCAAAACATTTTAGGTAAGGTGCGATGCAAGTGGATTTGTGATTGGAGCGGTCTTAAGTCAAGACAACAAGCCGATTGCATACTTCAGTGAGAAGCTGAATAAGACCAAGATGAAATATTCCACGTATGATAAAGAGTTCTATGCAATCATACATGCGTTGAAGAAGTGGAGACATTACTTTGTTCCGAAAGAGTTTGTCTTGTATAGCGATAACCATGATTTACAATTCATAACTCGACAAGAAAAACTGAACCAGAAACATGCAAAATGGGTTGAATATATGCAGAATTTTACTTTTGTTATAAAGCATATTTCTGGAACTGCTAACAAAGTTGTTGATGCTTTGAGCAGGAAATGTTTGATTGTGCAGGAGTTTCATGTGAAGACCTTAGGTTTTGATAGCCTTAAGGACATGTACATGGATGATGCAGATTTTAAAGAGGCTTATGAAGCATGTAAGAACCCAGTTCTCAGAGACAGAAGCCAATGGATCGAATATTTGATTCAGAATGGAATTTTATTCAAGGGAAATCAGTTATGCATTCCGAAGAGTTCTATGAGAGAGAATCTTCTGAAAGAAAAACATAGTGGGGGATTGGCTGAACATTTCGGCCATGACAAAACTTTTGCGCAGTTGAACAATTTATACTATTGGCTAGGGATGAGGACAGATGTCAAGAAATTCGTGAACAAGTGCAGAATTTGCCAGCATGCAAAAGGAAAAAGACAAAATGCAGGGTTGTATCAACCATTTCCAGTACCAGAGAGGTCATGGGACATGGTAAGCATGGATTTTGTGTTAGGACTGCCAAGGACGCAAAGAGGTTGTGACTCGATCTTTGTGGTAGTCGATATATTTTCCAAAATGGCACATTTCATTCCATGTTAGAAAACTAGTGACGTAACACATGTTGCCAATCTATTTTTCAAAGAAGTTGTTAGACTTCACGACTTACCCAAGATTATTGTATCAGACAGGGATACCAAATTTGTTGGCCATTTCTGGAGAATGTTATGGAAAAATTTGGGGACTAAATTGTCTTTTAGCTCAGCATATCACCCTCAGATGGACGGACAAACTGAGGTAGTAAACCGAAGCTTGGGAGATTTATTAAGGCATTTGGTGGCTGAACATCACAGTCAGTGGGATCAGATTCTGCCACAAGAAGAATTTGCATATAATGATTCACCAAAATGAAACATAGGATGAAGCCCATTCCATATCATGTATGGAATGCAGTCAAGAGGAGTATCTGAGTTGAGAGACTTAGAGCAGAGCGAGTTCAGAAGTGTTAGTGCAGAGGGTTTTGCAGCGGAAATGCAAGAACTCCATAGCAAGATTAAGGAGCGATTACAAAATTCCAACCAGGAATATAAGCACAAAGCAGATCAACAAAGAAGAGAACTTCAATTTGAAGTAGGTGATTTGGTTTTAGTGCATCTCAGAAAAGAAAGTTTCCCAAGGGGAACGTACAATAAACTGAAGATGAAGAAAATTGGGTCGTATAAGATAATAAGAAAGTTTGAAGCAAACGCTTATGAGATTGAATTGTCAGATAAGGTAGGAATATTTCCCATATTCAACATAGCAGATATGTGTCCTTACCGAGCAGATGAATCAGAGAGATCAATGGATCAGAAGGAAGTTCAATGGGTTAAACAATTGCCTGTAGCTGAAAATCCGCAGATGGAAAAGATAATTGATCAGAGAGTCAGAAAGAAGACCCGAAGGAAAACATACTTTGAATATTTGGTCAAATGGAAAGGACACCCGATTGAAGATGCCAGTTGGGAGAGCGAAGAAAATATCCAAAGACATGAACAGACAGTGCAGGAACTCATGAACAGGAGTTCATGAATTTTTCAACCAAGGGAGTATGATGTAGGAGCATCGTAAGTAGCTGACAAAGAAAGCACAAAGGCAAAAGACAGCTGGAATTTCACTAGCGCATATTTTGAGGATGTTTTGAACTTGAATGAAGAAAATTTAATGTAATAATTGGGGGACGTAATTTCCCTTAAATGTTTTGAGTTGTAAAACATATCTGGAGCATTGTTCTCATATGTCGGATGTGGAGGCATTTAATCATAATAATGTAAAGTAGTTGTATCTTTTAATTCCGATTAGATAGCTTGTAAATGTGGGAGGGAGAACTCATAAAAGACACCCTTGTTTTGTATCATTGTATCATTCTGTAAAATGTAGAACTATAGAGAGAAAGAACACAGAGAAGAACCCATGTACAGGAATACTTGAGTTAATAGAATAAAGCTTTGACTGACATTCCTAGTGTTATTATGCTTACTGTCTACATCTGTTGAATGGTATGTTTACCATTGTTTTGTTTCTCTGTTATGCATTTATTTCAATGTGATGTGTATGCTTGCAATTTCATGTTGAACATATGAAGTCTGTGAGGAGAGAAGTATGAGTTTCAATTGTTTCTCGTTCTGAGAATTCCTGCAAAGAGTGCAGTGAATGTCCGCAAGGCGTGCGTTGACCAAGTTCTGAGTTTTATTTCAGAAAGCTCAGGAGGGATACCTTTATTCTTACTTCAGTAGAAGTGCAGGTGTAGCACAAAGTCGTGAAAGGTGTGCACAAGGGAGTGGAAGATTTAAGCTTTATCAACTAAAGAGGAAGTTTGAAGGACTTTTGTTGCAAAGAAGTGCACGGAGTCGAAGGGTCAAATAACCAGAGGTTATTTGTGAATGCCACAAGGAGTGCGTGCAAGAATATCTTAGAAATCCTCGAGTTTGCAAGTGAAAGCTCAAGAAGGAAAGAACCCTGAAGAGTTCAAGGGAAGATGAGTGTCGAAGTCACCCAATAGACAGAAAAGCTCAGAAGATTTGACGCCAGAGTGTTTGGTGGAGGAGTCTTTCAGAAGTCTGAGCGGACGATGGAAACACTTCGAGGAGAAGTATCGATTTTTCAAGGACCATTGGAACCAGTCAACCAATGAGAATATTAAGGCCAAGTGTTTCTCAACACTCACAAGCCCAGGAGGAATAGAGACTGTTGGATTCGGATCAACGAGGGTCGTTGATCTCCTGGTTGAATTTCATTGTTTCAGAATTCGGGAAGTAAAGAATGTTTTGACTCGGAGTCGAGAGTTTCAAACTCTTGATTCGTGAATTCTCGATCGAATTAGGACCGTCAGATCGCGGGAGTTGAGAAATGTTGATTTGCGGCAAGATATATCATGGTTTTGATTATTAGGAGGATGGATTTGTTGCATAGAAACTCGTCGATACGTGAAATCCCAAGTGTCAAAAGATTGGGCCCCAAGTTTTAGACAGAGGTCACGTCAGGAAAAGTCAAGGGAGGAGTCAAACGACCTGTTAGCCTTTCAGGGTTTCGGGGATTGAAGAGTCAAAGGAAATTGCTTCAGACAGAGATCCAAAGTTTACTTGAAACTTTTGGAAGGGATTGAAGGGTTTGAGTACAAACTTGAATTTTAGTACAACCTATCATCTATAAATATATGGACAAACAGAGAGATTTAATCAAGTTATTTAATGCATTTTAAGAATGTATGTGATGCATAAGCCATACAAGCGGGAAGATTACTTGCATTTAGTTGAGTTTGCCTACAAGAATGGATATCAAGTTGCACTAAAGATGAGTTTGTTCAAAGCTTTATATGGAAGAAAGTGCAATACTCCAATTAGTTAGGACAATCTAGCAAACATAGTAGTAATTGGGCTAGAGTTTCTCATAGAAATGGAAGAGAAAATGGTTCATATTAAGCAAAATTTAAAGGCATCACAGGAAAAGAAAAAGAGTTATGCAAATAAAGGAAAAATACCAAGAGAATTTAAAGTTGGAGAGCATGTGTTTTTGAAAGTGAAATTGTTACGAGGAAAATCACTCTATGGCATGGGGTAAACCACAATAGACAGAAATGACTGCAGAAATAAACTCTAATTTCAAGTATGCTTTATAAACAAACATGCTAACAAGACAAGATAAAGAGCCTACCTCGTCTAGACGTTTGATGAAGTCCACCATTGAGCACTTGACTCAAATCTATACACCTGCAACTTGTCCTCAACAACTAAAATACATAAGCATATGGTGATAATATATAAATTTAGCACATATAATAGCATAATCCATCAACATTCATAACAAATACGCCCATGGAATAATAATTTTCAAGACATTAATTGGACGAGAAAAGAGTATTTCTATCAAAATGTAATCAATAGAAGTGTATGTATGACAAATTTTTGTGTCGGCACGTTTGGAATCGAGAAACTGAGTCCCTTCCAGTTGGGCCTCCACCACTTCAATCCTCCACCAAAAGCAAGCTCATATAAGAGAGAACATGAGGTTCTCCATCAAATAGGGAAGAGCTTGGGGGTTGAACAATGTGTTCAGAATTAAAAGGAAAAAGGGATGCAGACTCAATATGAAGTGAATAATTTCTCCAAAGTAACTTTGCTCTTAAAGTTGAATTATTCTCCTCTTCTCCACGGCTTTGATATGGCCCATTTATAGCCTTCAAATGGAACTGAAGCGCTGAGTCAAAACGTTTCCAGTGTATGGAAGGTCAAGGATCATGGCTCTCGTGATGTGACATGGAAATCTGACACCATTTTTTTATTTTGGTCACAAAACCCGATGTACGCGGGTTGTAATGATGCAACATGTGTATACGCATGATTTATAGTTGTTAGGACGCGTATATGTGGAAAAATATGCTTTTTAGCTCTAGGAATTGAAAAAAGGGACTTCAACTCTACATAGGGAAATGGAAAATGCCTTATGAGCAAGTTGTATGGGGTGAGCCAAATATTTCTATAACAGATGCCCCCTAATGTGTGAGGTCAGAGGAGTATCTGCGATGTCTGAAATACATTATAATTCCGAGAAGTGGAGTAATGGAGACCCATCTGGATGAACTAGTTTCTCATAAGAATATTACAATCCATAATGACTTTGTGCACATGACTTCCAATTTGAATTACACTGCAGGTCCATGTGGAAAATATACCAAACAGTTGTTTGTGGCCATGAATAGGAAATACAAAAGTAGACACATGTAAAAGGCTTTCATAGTCACGAACAAGGCCCAGTGAAAACTAGTCTCAAAATCAACCTGAAGATATATGTATACAATGGAGTACAATCTGATCTCCCACGATCACTAAATTCATATAGGTACTGGTCCAATAAATGATAGCAACAACTCAGGAAAGCTGCGACTATGAACTGATGTCTTCAAGTCTTCTACATGATTCGCCAAAGGTGAAATTCTACATCATGTGAATAAAGGAGTTGAGTTCGAACACGATGATACTTTGCTTGATTATCAGTCATTAAGGTATATCATTAACAAACATGAGACATCCTACCGATAATGAAAGTAGGTATCAAGCCAAGTACATTCTTACAAGTGTGAATAAAGGTGTTGAGGTTGAACACTTGAAGAATCCATCGATCAGGAGACATTGATGTATTCCCAATTGTCGATGGTGAGAGAATCTTCCACTGATGACTGCAAGCCTCTAGGTACTCATAGGACTCTAGGTCTCGTTTTTAGAATAGATGATATGAAGTCGATGGAATGAGACCCGCTGAAAGGAGAGAATTAAGGAATCTCTCATCAGTCAGCACGAGGTACAAAGAAATAGCTTGATGTTTTGGAGAAACTCGGACGAAGAACATGTTCATGAACCAATGACCATGTGCATCTTTTGCATGCACCTTATACAAGCAGTGCATGAAAAGGACCCTCTGAATAGAAGCTAATAACGAAAATTGTCGACAAAGGAAAGGAAACCACCAATAAGTCTAATGGTGTCCAAGACATTGTATGAATCCCAATGTGTGAATAGATTTCTTGGCGTCAAACACAAGGGAAATCCCTCCAGTCAGTGACCAATGAGGAGATGTCAACTGTTGGGCTCAAAGTTACCTACCCATAATGAAATTAGGACCAAGGTGCATGGTAGGACTACAGCTTCATGTAACTCTGAGATGTATTAAGGGTATGGCCGACATGCAAAGTAAAGAGTTTTGATAAATGGTCGACACAGGCTAATAGACATCCTTTGAACAAGAGAATGAGACATATGGAGGACTCTAGCAGCATAGAATCAATGATGAAACTTTGTGATGCAAGAGGCACGAATCAAACTCTCTATAGGGACTAAAAGAGCTTGGGGGCTTAACAATATGTTCAGACTTAAAAGGACAAAGGGATGCAGACTCAATATGAAGTGAATAATTTCTCCCGAGTAACTTTTCTCTCAAAGTTGAATTCTTCTCCTCTTCTCCACAGCTTTGATATGGCCCATTTAGCCTTGAAATGGAACTGAAGGGTCGATTCGGAACGTTTCCAGTATATGGAAATTCAAGGATCATGGATCTCATGGCATGACATAGAAACTCGACACCATTTTTTAATTTTGGGCACAAAACCTTATGTACGCGGGTTGTAATGACGCAACCTGTGTATACACATGTTGTATATTTGTTAGGGCACGTATATGTGGAAAAATAAGTTTTTTAGCTCTAGGAATTGCAAAAAGGGACTTCAAGTCTGCATAGGGAAATGGAAAAGGCCTTCTGAGCAAGTTGCATGGGGTGAGGAAAATCTTGCTATAATAGAAACCAAGGAAAATCTCTTTGAAGTTGGGAAGCTACACTAAGCTAGTAGCCAGACACTATGGTCCATTTGAGATTTTGGATAGAATAGGACCTGTTGCATACATGCTTGCATCGCATGCTTCCATAAAAGTGCATAATTTGTTTCATGTTTCATTAATGAAAAAAGTATGTGCATTATTCTAACCATGTCGGACTTTGATTTAGGGAGAACCAAAGGGAGACTTCCAGTTGTAGCTAGTGTGTATACTAGAAAGGAATGTTGTGGTGCTCCAGAACAAAGTCATAAAGTAGGTAAAGTTATAGAGGACATACTACAACCCTAAATAAGTGACATGGGAGCTGTAGGATGCGATGTGAGAGGAATTATCGCACTTGTTTCGAAATTTTGATGTAAAAATTATTGTATATAATGATGATGAGCACTAAGGCCAGTGCAAAATCTAGGGGGAGCGCAATGTAACACCCCCAATTTTGATCCCCATACTAGTATGTTTATGTGTACATGATAAATGGATAAAATTCAAACATTGAAGTATTTATGTTATTGTAAGTCATATTAACCTTGGGATTAGTTGCCAAGGGGAGATACGTGGGCTTCTTAAGAGGACATGTGGTTCATCGTAATCGTGCAAATATAACCCATGATTGTGGTCATGCAAAGAATTGTTGTTGGGGTTGGAGTTCATTCTACTGAGGGAGATTTTACTCTCAAAGCTAAGCTATTGTATAAATTCTAATATAGAGTCATGGAAATGGTTGTCATGAACTATGTGGAATCATGATTGTGTAAGAAAATTTTTATCATTTAGTAAAATTAATTGCAAATAGTCAATTTGTGTTAGAGCCCTGGAGGGAAGTGGTATATCTCGAGGGACTGCATGGCAAAGAAGGGGATCGCATTCCTTGGGTTGTGTACGCTGATGGGGAATGAGAAATGGAGGATTGGAATTGTTGTAATAGGTTATATACTATGAAATTATGGGAAATTGGGTTGTGTGATAGGATTAGATCCAACCATAGGTGATTTTGTCCCTATAGACTCACAATCTCATCTCAGGGGTGGCCATGTTGCAGAAAGATTAAGGAAATATGTAGCATATAGTTGTGTGGAACATCTTTTGTTTGTAGCCAGTTAGTGGTTATTTCCCAAAAAGATAAGTGTTATGATTTATTTATATTTATGTTGAATTAATGTTGTTATGTTATGAATTGAATGTTGTTTTGTCGCATGTATAATTCTACATCTATAATTATGAATGATTTAATTTTGTGTGCATAAGCTTGCATTGTCATGTCTACATGTATTCATAAATTAATAGAAGGACAATGGAAAAATGGGTATTATAGATTTAGAATGTTGATTTCAGTCTAGTATATATGTTGAGTACATTACATAATGGTATCAGAGCAAGATGAGTGGAAAATTTGTGGTTTCAAGAGATACCTTGTATCCTCAATAGAGTACAGAAGTTACTAGGTACATGAATGAGTGGTATCTGAGCATAATTTTAAGTTAGTGGGAGGAATTTGGAGTACCCCACCACCTCAACAATGTTATAGGGGTGATTGGGTATATGAAAAATGATGTATCTATCTAGCTTCCCATTGACGCATTTAGAAAGAGGTAAAGTGATATACTGTGACAATTTTGAATATGAGCACATGCAAAACTTTGAGATGAAGTTTTATCTAAGGTGGGTAGTATGTAGTTCCCCACCTTTGTGGTGTATTTTCATCATGTTCAATGTATTTGTATATAGATATTATTAATAACATATGGTCAAGCATTGGTAAGAATATTATTCACCTTCTTACCATGCCAAAAGGTTGCTACATGATAGGAGCTAACTACTCGTCACTGATGCATAAGATATATGTGGTGCAAAAGGTGAAGTTGTCAGTCTATGTAAATGCAACACATATGTAATCTTATGGTGCATGTAGTGCAACAATGTATGAATTTCGTTTATGGTGCAACAATTGAATATGTTGTCTAGGAGGCACAAGTGGTGCAAAGTGTGTACATGTGGTCCTTATACACAAGTATGTGTTCTTTGTTATTATGATCATGTGATTTTATATTTAACTAAATTTGATGTATGTGGAATTTTCATGAAAGTATCGTTAGGTCCCACAGTGACATGGTCAAATGATGGTAGCCACCTAACTATATAAAAAAACTATGTGGAAAATTCATGTAATCATTGAGGGGTTATTAGTCAAGGGTTCTCCTAGCTGAGTAGGAGTGACTCCTTTAATGACCCCATTAATGTTTTTAACTTATAAATATCACAATTGATTATGTATCAATTTTCATTTTATCTAATGATGTTAACTTGGATGCTAGCCTTGAGGACCTTAAAGGGGAGGGGAATATGATGCATGAAATGATATTAATTAATTGGATGGATAAAATGGAATTTTAAGGGAATTTGTAAATTAATAGAAAAGCACCTGAGGTAATAGGTGGCTTTAATAGTGACACTTATTGGAATTACAATGATGCATGTTGTACTAATGTCTCACTTTAAAGTGACATGTGAAAAGTGTGATTTGATACTTACCACCCATGCATACTAAAGATAACACTTGGAAAATGTGAAAGGGATATTTGGAAATCATGCAAGTGTGAGGACACTTGTAGTGAGAGTATGGAAACTTGTAAAAGGATCATGGTCAATGTTAAAGGACACTTGAAATATATGCATAAATATGAGTGTAAAAAGGGGACATGTGGGAGAATATATGTCATCTTGAGAAAATTGTTAATACTAGTAAAAAGAGTTTAGATAAAATCCTCCCCGTGGGCTATAAATCTAGTGTTAGAATGAGCTTAGGGACACCACTTGTATGTTGGAAACAATAGTTCTAGGAGAGGCCAAAGATAACTTGGGGGTAATAAGAAAAAGAAACTATCCAAATGTCATAGATATTAGGCCAAGAAATGCTTGTGAGGAAAGGATATTGTTGTTCAAATATCCTTATGGAAAGA
Source organism: Picea engelmannii (assembly GCA_009831015.1). Lineage (NCBI taxonomy): Eukaryota > Viridiplantae > Streptophyta > Pinopsida > Pinales > Pinaceae > Picea > Picea engelmannii. The sequence continues at coordinate 64,246 of ML808094.1, read as the reverse complement.
GGGGTATCTAATGTGATTTCAAGATAGCATAGGGTATAAGTGTTTTTTGTGTGAAAAATCTGATGCCTCAAAATCCTTTCACAGGGGTACCTTGAAACTTGAGGTATGATGGTCAAGAGGAAAGTAATCATGTAGCATGTGTTTCCTCATTGAGTATGCTAGACTAAGGGATCATGAATTTGGAAGGCATCTCCATTAGGCTGCAAAAAATCAAGTTCTAAGCTCCATGATAATCTTATCTTCTTGTATATCTTTGTATGAATGAGAAATAATCATTTTTTTTCTTAACATGAATTCACTGCATAAATAAATTGATTGACGCTAATGTGTGAACATGAGTATGAGTAGAGTTATATGTTCTCATTAAAAGAAAACAAATAAATAAATATCGATACAGTTTATCAAGTTAGTGCCCAACTTCTAGTGGATGGAAAGTGAGGCACTAAAAAGGGTTAGGGGTAGGTGGATAATGTTTACTGATAGTCAACATTACTCAGCATAAGTCAATATGATTTAGGTGGTTATTGGTAAATCGGTTACTAGATCAACCATGGTCAAATAATGTAAACCATGATCTTGCATGGTCCACTATGGTTAAATAAGGTCAATTATGGCAATGATAGCCCATATGGTCAATGAAGGTGAAGGGATCATGGGTTAATATGGTTAGTGGGTTAAGAGGTTTAGGGGCGATGGAATTATTAGGCTATGTCTTAAATCTATAAGTGGATATTTGGGCACAACATTCATGGGAAAATAGGTTAAGGGTTAGTGGGTCAATGCAACTATATGTTGAACCATGGTGAATATGGTCCATACAATCAACATTGCCAACAAAGGTTAACCATGGTCAATGAATATCAATGATGAATGATATAATTAATTATGATGGAGGGTTACTGATTTCACCAAGTTAAGTGGGCCAAGGGGGTTATTGCATTAGTGGGTTAATGGGTTAGTTCAAGGATTGAGGGTAGGTGGCTAGTTGTCGTAGGTGATCAATGTTAACTAATCATTCACATTAGTTAACATAGGTCAATATGGGTTAAGGGTTATGGGTCATTGGGTTACTAGATCAACCATTGTAAATGATGGTTAACCATGATCGACTATGGTCCACCATGTTCAATAAAGTCAACTATAGTCAAAGGTGGTTCATATGGTCAATGAGGGTGGAGGTTTGATGGGTTAATAGGTTATCTAGTTAGGAGGTTTGTGGGTGATTTCATTATTAGGCTATGAAGTTAATGGATTGGTTCAAAAGTGGGAATGTCATTCTTGGGTGAGTGGGATAGGGGTTAGTGTATTAATGTGGTTGATATAGTGAACCATGGTGAATATGGTTTACATAATCAGTATGGTCAAGCATGGTCAATGATAGTTGATATGGTTAATGAGGGTGGGGGGCGAGGGTTTAGTGACTTACTAAGGTTAGTGGGATAAAGAGTTATAGTGGATTAGGTGGTTAATGGTCTAGTTGGTGGGTCAAGGGTAAGTGGATAATTATGAGAGGTGACTGATGTTGACAAGGTACCATGATTTGGGGTCATAAGGTATAAGGTGGTGGCAATTGCATGAGGGATCATAGAGGTTTAGAGTCAATGTATATCACAAGGTTAGTTTGACATTTGCAATCATAGTGTATTAGGGTTTTAGTGTCTTCAAGGTCACAATGTATCAAGTTCGAGTTATTTATGTTAGGGGTTAGTGTGTTCGAGGTCATAATGTGTTAAAGAGTTATTATGTCAAGGGTCATAAGGGTCAAGGGCTATACTAGTTTCATAGTGGTTAGGGGTGGTTATATTAGAGATCATAAGGGTTAGGAAGTATAGTGTGTATGATGTCATAATGGTTAGGATATTTGTATGTTAAGGGATTTATAAGGTCAAGGGTCATAGCGTGTCAAATGAAAATTGTGTTAAGGGTATAAGGGTAAGGGGGTATTATTATTTATTATTTACTATTTATTATTTTATTTATCTGTGTTAATAAGATTAGTTTGGATGTTTATTTGGTATCAACATAAGAACTTAATAATAACTTCAACAACGGCATTATTTTTTTCCCATAAATATGTATATGTAGATATTATAATAAACATTTGTTTAGAATATTTAGACATTATAGGGGATGTTATAGTAGTCGTTCCAAAATATGTTTATTACAAACTCTCTAGTTTCATGTTGAGACCATTGGTTGCAAAATCGATCATTTCAATGGGGGTGTTAGAGTAAAGAGACCTATTGGATCATTTTTAGTGGTATCCAAAATTTAAGCTCTTACTTAATATAGTGTATAGGCTATGCCAATTCTTACATGCAATTCCACACTTTTGACATAAAAACAAATTTTATATATCTATACAAAAACAAAATTTGATAAAACTTATCTTTAAAGTGACTCCAATTATCTAACACATTTGGCAACCTATAATCTCATCTCATATCAAAGTATAACCATCATTTAAAAACACATTTGGCAACCTATAATCTCATCTCATATCAAAGTATAACCATCATTTAAAATGAGACAATAATGCACATATGTATTGTTAGAGATGAGAGTTTTTGATTAATAAAACCTCTTACTCATCCCATATCAAAGTATAACCATCATTTAAAATGAGGAAATAATGCAAATATGTATTGCTAGAGATGAGAGTCTTTGATTAATAAAACCTCTTACTAGTGAGTAGCCTTCACTTCAAAATGCCCTTTCAAATTATAAAGTTACTAATGAGTATCCTTCACTTCAAATGCTTTTTCAAATTATAAACCTTGAAGACCTAACTCCCTTTGTAATAATGCAAATATGTATTATTAGAGATGAGAGTCTTTGATTAATAAAACCTCTTACTAATGAGTAGCCTTCACTTCAAAATGCTCTTTCAAAATATAAACTTACTAATAAGTAGTCTTCACTTCAAAATGCCCTTTCAACTTATAAAACTTATAAACCTTCTTTCAAAATATAAACTTACTAATAAGTAGTCTTCACTTCAAAATGCCCTTTCAACTTATAAACCTTATAAACCTTCTAGAAGACCTAACTTTCTTTATGTTTTTTGATTAATTGTCCTAATTGTTTTCGATAGAAGACCTAACTTCAATTGAGAATACTTAACTGGGTTCGATGACATGGGACTATGGAAGTTATGTGGAGTGGAGATCTCAACTATGAATAGATCTTGGAACTTCTGCAAGACCATAGAACCAATTTGATATGGCATCACTTATAATTTGATATGGCATCACATATTCACAAATGACTGAGATGAAAAAGATGATTATTCTTATGATAATGAAGAAGTACAAGAAGTTCATGATAATCAAGAGATTAAAAGAGTTTATGATGATCCAGGAGAAGATAATTATGACCTATTTATCATACTACATTTTACTTTGCACAGTGGAAAAGAATTACAAATCCTTGTTGTTGATTTAGGTGAAAATGGTGTAGTAGAGAATCTTAGCAAAGGAATTATTCTTATGTGTGATTTGCAGAGAGATGGTTTGTGTAGGGGAAGCTTCAAGATAGCTTTTTTGAGGTGCATTTTACAACAATACAGTCATTATGAGCTCAGCATGTCACTTATAGGAATAGAACTTAGATGGGGAAGATAACACTTCATTACACATTCACAAATTTGTATATACGTAAAAATCAGGCTATAAAAACTAAATCATATCAACTATTGGAATAAGAATAATATGAGGTAATTTTATTTGCACTAATATTAATCGTTTTTTATCCACCTAGAATATTAGTGGTGAGTGGCATAATACCAAGCATCTATATACTAATCATGGGAAAATGTAAGCCTCACAAAAAACCCAATGGGTGAAAAATATAATGTATTGATGAGTGGACTATGGAAGTTGGTCTTCAAACTCCATAATCTATAACCCCAAATAGTGGTGAGATGATTCCATAGAATCATCATAATTCACCCCCTAATGTCAGAATTTTCTAAACTCAATATTCCAAGGTCCATGGAGTGTTTCCATAATTACCAAGTTTATGCAATTTAGTTGCTTGAATGCTTACCATTTTACAGCAGCAAAGACTTTGGATAGCATAATGCTTGTATGATGCATACATCCTTATGTCATAAATAAGAGGCACCAATTTCAAAGATGATACAGTGAAATAACACAAAGCAAGTAGTTGCATTGATTTCAGTAATGACAAAATGTAAAACAATACGGTGTATTGATTTCAATGATGATAAACTGAAAATTTATTTAGAGCCATCAAGTAGTTGCATTGATTTAAATAATAATATAAGGTAAAATAATAGGGTGCATTGTTTTCACTGATAGTACAATGAAAAATGATTCAGTGCATTAATTGAAGAAACTATACCAAGAAAATTGATCATGTGCATTGATCTCAACCTCTAGATAGTACAAATTATCAATTATAATGAATTTAACAATAGCATAGTGCAAACCAATTTCAAAATACATATTAAAATGTTGTGAAAGAGATTCTTAATTATACTCTGAAGTCACCGCATTTCTTGCTTGGATGTGATTCCTTTGTTAGTATTTTCATATTAAAACCATTATAATTAAGATATCTAGAATGTATTGATATATAGAATGGATTAAAACCAAAACCATGCTATAGAATCTAAATAGAATTATGAGGAACATATGAGGTTGGAAAAAGTAATTATTACTATTGGAAAGCAAGAGAGACAGGGCGTGACCTTCACTGCAAAATCTCAAGTTAAGTTTTGAATGGTCTTCAAAATCAAATTCCTTTCCCATATGATTGATGTGAAAAGATGGAAAAGCTAGCAAGGGTGTGACCTTCACTGCAATATCTCAAGTTAAGTTTTGAATGGTCTTCAAAATCAAATTCTTTTCCCATATGATTGATGTGAAAAGATGGAAAATCTAGCAAGTGTGGGTTAGAAAAAACTAAATAAGACAAATTTAGATTGGTCATTATATGCGTCATATTTCTTTCTTATTATTCACCTTCATCATTTCACATTGTTACTTTATTACAATTCACCTTGATCCTTATGTAACCTTTGATGTAACTTTTGAAGTGGCCTTCTTATAATTCTCTCTGAATTATAAATGATTCTTAGTAAATTTAAAAGTATCAAATTCATCTAAAACATATACATATACATAATGATGATCATCTACAATTTTGACATGACTGCATGCAACTACTACCAGGCTTGACCTTAACTGTGGATTTATCATGCACTAAGAGGGATCAAAACCCTCGAGGTACAAACCTCAATATTTTGCACTCTAAAAAAGGTTTGCACCTTGAGAGATTTGATCTATCTCGATGCATGATAGATATAGAGTTAAGATGGATATATGCTAGTTATATAGTTATAAAAAGAAAATGATGAAAGTTATCGTGTTGTTTTCCATTACCTTATTTTGGTAATCCTTGTTACTAGTATTGCATTTTTACAATGTTGTAATATTTAGTACTAATTTTGTCATAGTGGTGTTCAAATAATTAAGTTTCATGGAAAAGATAGGGTTTAGGGTAGGGTGGTAGAAAATCCATCAAAGGCATAACAAGAAAATAAGGAGACTCACTAGATTATCAAGGAAAATGTTACAAAATCAATAACAACTAAATTTCAACATGGCATAAAGTACAAGGTTTTCATATCAGTTTAATCATTGATCTTTTTAAATGTGTTGCACTTAGTAATATAGCCTTTTTCATATTATATAGTAACTATTGTTTCATTATGTAGCTTATCAAAATCATGTCAATGGAAAAGTTTTGATGTTTTGATTTTGGGTGGACACCCTTTTGTTGCATGTGTTGGAAGCAAAACTATGATAAAACCTTATTTTAGCATATTGTCAATTTTTTATTCAATATAACATGCATAGAAGTTAACAAGTTTTGGTTTAGCATGTATTTTGTCAACATTTTGTCAAAAACCAATGAAAGAGCATTTAATAGTAGAGTTAAGATGAATATCTACTCGTTTATCATAGCTCATTTCGCCTCTTTCGAATACTTACCATGCTATTTAATATATGCATTTTCCCTACGATTTTATGTTCCAACCTTAGCACTCATGTGTCACCAACACCTTTATGCATTTGCATGAGGTAAGTATGATAAATATTAACTAACAGAACCCTCCCTTTGCTCTCAAAAACAATATTAATGACCAAAACATAGTATCAACAATGAACATCATAGCTATTGTGCATTCATGTGATAGAAAGCATGGTGAACCACGAAATTTTCACTCTATATGTAACATGCAAGACTATGAATGTGACCCATCCTACTTATTATCTATTCAACATGACCGACATTCAACATGACCGACATTCATGAATGTGACCCATCCTTCTAGTCTATATTCAGAGTTGGGTTTTGGTTTCATGAGCAAGTAAAACTAAAGTTGCACATATATACTATTTGCTTATACATATATCACCCAGACACAAGAAAAAGTCGTCAACTAGAAATAGGGCTACAAATATGTTTGCTTATCAGAAAATAATATGGTTCCTTATCAAAACATTGTTGTGAATAATATGGGTAGTTTGTAAAGTACTTATATAGATTCACATCATATTTAAACTAGATCATTTTTTCGTAATGAATTGGTTTAAAACATCTTTTTTTTCAAATTGATATTTTTTTTGTTATTTTCTTATTAATGGTATTTTTACTAATTTTCTATTGGTCATTCCATATTAAAATGATCATTTTTCACTTTTTTTTTTTTTTTTTTTTTT
>ML808094.1:22376-41177 GCA_009831015.1 Picea engelmannii | reverse complement strand
ACCATAATAATTTTTAATCTCAATCTCAACTTTTTGTCATATAAAAAAGAAATTAATCTTAAAAACGTTTCTTTGATTTTCTCAATCCTTATTAAATCTACATTTAATTCTATTGATGTTGTTTAACATGTGTTTCCCACTTATCTCGCCATCCTTATTACATCTGCAATTAAATTTATCTAGCTCGGCAGGGACTACGTTGCCATGCAACCCTTGTTTCTTAAAGGGATAGAAATGAATTGTACTTTATTTATGTAATATCTCTCTTTTAAGTGTAGTATGTCGCTGAAAAGTGTAATTTCGGTGGGGTTCTTTCCTACTCAGATCTACCGAATACATTGGTCCGATTATGCATTCTTCAAAAGAATATTTTGATAGCTCTCTTCTGAAAAGCGTCTTCGAAAAGGGTTTTATCAATACGGGTCTTTCAGATAGCGCATCTATCCAAAAGCTTTCATCCGACGTCAATATTCTGAAATATTTCATATGACGGAATTAATGGCCCTGTATGTTTCCCACATGTTATAGGATAGGGCCTATTTGCATTGATTGTAGGGGAATATGTAGCGATTAGACATTAGAAACCTAATTTGAAACCTGTAATTCTCATTGTTCAAAGAATCAAGCACAAAAGATACAATCACATTGATTAATGAGCTCAACGTCCCAATAGTCTCATTAAATTCATATGACATTCACGCCATATATCATCTACAAGAACCTAATGCTTAACTGAATAGTCCATTCCTGGAAAAATTTGGAGAGGACCACCCCAATATGGTCGAGTTAGTATAAGAATGGTGGAGTGAAGACATAGAATTCGCTCAGAAGGACAGCAAGTTGTATCCAATACAATATTTCAAGAAACCCTACCAGTTACTGGCATCTATGATAAGCAGGCTATACATCTATGATATGCAGGCTATACACATTTTAAGCTCGAATGGACTCCAATGGAATACTATGTGGCCAAGGTGGGACATATCTTCAATTGGGTGCAGATCCTCACATTCAACATTTTCAAAAATGCCAGAGAGGCCCTGGGAGTGAAAAAACCAAGTTTTTACATATTCTCATGTTTGATAGTTGTTGTGTGTTCTTCCATAAGTTTTCCTACTATTGGGTGGGATTGGAACCCTAGCCTACCTCTTATCCATAAATATTTCTCTGAGCTATGGGATAGTAATTATAATAGGTATCTATATGATATTTCTGACCATTTCCTCGCACCATTGTTTTCTTTCATATTCAACCACCATCCTCATAGGTTATCTCAAGGAGCTAATAGTTCTCTTAGATAAATACGGGAATGGTATGTGCGAAAACACTATACCTATATAAGGGTATTTTGTTGTACACATGCCCCAAATATTCTTCCTAAATATGTCCCTGACAAGCTATTGGGCAAGGAGATTGCCTATTAGAAAGTAGAGGAAGGGGTAACTTCATTTCCAGTTGCAAGTTCTAAGAAAATTTGGGCCAGATTCCCCATCAAAGTAAGAAGGTTCACCCTAATGAATGTCCCTCGTGCTAGAAAATAAGTCGCAGTTGTAATGTCCCAAAGGTCGAGCCCTGTTGTAAATCATGTCTATGAAGTATAAAGCTTGCATTATGAATTGTAATTATGTTTTATAGGCTGGTGAGCCAAGTTTATATAAGTTGGTGGGCTTATGTGTTATTAGGCCGGAGAGCCTAAGAGTTAAGGCCGGGAGCCTGCTTTTGTATATGTGATCATGCAAAGCATTAATAAAAATATAAACACCGTTGCATGCAGACTGACCACGATGAATGAGTGATGGGGAACTAAGCTTCCACAGAGTGGGTAAAGGATTAGGGGCTGGAAGGTTGGGAAGAGAGGCTAAGTGTTGAGCATAGGGGCTTAAGTCCTAGGGAATAATATTTTAATATTATTCCAAAAGCCATGTGAAATGCGATGTTTTATCCTAAGTTCTTTGGAAGGACGAGTGACTTCCAAATGGGAAGGAACAAGCTTCATGGGTGACAAGTGTCAACCCAAGCGCATGCAGTTAAAACTATTGAGTTGAGCCATGTTGGGGGTTTCCTCCTCCATTCGACCGTCGATTATCTGAACTGTGAATCCCGTGGCCCCTGTATTCGACCTCTGGATACCCTCACGCAGCTTGGAAACTAGAACACCGGAATGTTTTCCTGAGAAGCCGAGGTATCAGTCGTCTGAACCATTTGAGTCTGTGTTCGACCTCTGCGTTAATTCCTTGTCACGCACCCTGAAACCAGTGACAAACCCATGGATTGAACCATGTCACCTGTGTACGTTGTGAGCCCAGCCCATTCTCTCTTGCAGAGTCAAGTCTGTACCCAAACTGTCTTTGGGTTGCTACCTTCTGTTTTTCCTAAGTGGAATTGACCAGTTGTTGTTGTTGTTATCCTCACCTTGCGAAAATTGGGATGAAACTGGTTGAAGAAGTGGGTTGTCAGGCCCGTGGTTGAAGAGGCAGGTCGTAAGGCCTGTGAGCAACTCCCTCCAGGTGAGAGAGTCTGTTGGGAAGTGGTTTTTCTCCAGAGAGAGTCCAACACCAGCTTCAGAGCTCTGAGAATTCCTGATCTGGCCTGTTGTTGAGGCCTAGAGAGGGAGGTGAACCACCGATGGACTGTGCTTGTGAAGGTGTATACTCTTGGGTGGAACAGGCATGTGGGGAATGAGAGTCTGTTAGTAGTGGGCGTAAGAAGGCATCCTGGGAAGAATCTTTCCGGTTATCCTGTGCATTTTTCCCTGTAACCTTAGCCTAGACTAGGATTCATTGCCTTGGGTGGAGCTTAGTCCCAGCTCGGGGGTGACCTACTACTGAGAGTGATGAGCAGTGTGGTCTAAGGCTGGGAGGTTCGTGGAAGGCCTGCACGTAGTTGGTGGAATTACCACGGTTTCAAAGATAAGTATCAGCTTATGCTTAATATTATATTTTGCATGCCTGTGATGCTTATATGTATCATGTATTTCGTTGTGCATATGAATTACTGTTAATGCCAGGGATTATTTATGTTAGCAGTAATCTTGTGTTTACTCTGAGTTAAATGTGTTTAATATGATTTAAATGCATGTTATTAATTAAGTATGAGAATGATGTTGTTTCGCATAGTAGCGTTTGCCCGTCCAGTGGGATGACGGTCGGGGAGTGTTATAGTTTGGTATCAGAGCCTAGTTTCAATGTTGAGCCTGGATAGGCTGGATAAGTGGTCTTTGGACCGAGGTTTTGAGAAGAAATTGTGTCTGGAGGACTAATTTCAGACCTCAGAATGTATCTAAGGGCCAAGGAGTTACTTGGTTGTGTTAAGAAGCTCAAGAGGAGTAACGGCGGATTAAACTGCAGTCGGCGTGGTAATTGACCATGGAGAGCGAGAACTCCACACCAGAAGTGTTGGAGCCATTGGATCTGTTCGGGAGGATAGGAGAACCCTCACGACCGTCAGATCTAGAGAATGTGCACAAGGCTTAAAACCCTTTGGATTTGCACAGGAATGTGGAAATCGCGATATGTGAAATCCCGAATTCGTCAGGACCGTGCATCGGAAAGGACGCATGGAGAGAGATCAGCCTTTCGCTAACTCGTGAATTGAAAAGGTCAAAGGGCAAGTTCGTGAGAATTAGCGAAAACGTGAATTCGTGATTAAATCACAACCATTGATCAAGGATAGATCTGGACCGTTAATTGTCCAGGAAGAATTTTGGCATTTCGGGAGATCGGTTGTCAGGAGAAGTGGATTGTGCTGATGCACAAACTCCCGAAGCCCGAAATCATGAAATCCCGAAGAGCCGAAGTAGTGGGTCAAGTTGACATCACTGAGATGGAAGTGTACACATGGGTGTGTACCACGTGCCAGTGGGTCGAAAATAAAAGTGAGCATGGTGGGACCTGATGATGTCGCTGAAGGTAATGTGGACCTTCTTAAGTACACCGCATGTCACCACTATGGTTAGCGACAGCTATGTTGTGGGCCTAGGGGGAGAGAGGTTGGAAGCTCAAGAGTCGGGAGTTGGAGAGGGAAGCGAGTGCGAGAACCTCCGGGATAAAAACCCAGAAACCCGAAGCCCCGAAATCCCAAAATCCCGAAAACCTTGATGACGGAAAGACCACAGTGGATTTCATCCTTTGGAGGATGAGTAAACGTGGACCGTTGATCCACCCGATTTCGTGAATTCAGTAATCAAAACTCTGGGAGATAGTTCTGTGTGCCTTAAAAAAATTTGAAGGCCGAAAATCTGGGTAGCACCTAGTGGTCTAGCATTTGGTCACGACTTGTGATCGCATGGGTTAGGGACTAAGAAAGAGGGGGCTATCATTCGAAATTTACAGAGCCAAACAGAGTTCAGAAAATTCATGGAATCAAAACGTTTTCTTATTCTCGTTGGTTTCTGAATGTTGTAGTTTTATTAAGGGGTTAAGGCCTGACAAACTTCGATTGACTGGACGGTGTGTGTGCAGAGTTCAACGAGTGTCAGGACAGCCGCGAATCGACACCGAGTATATAAATGGAAGAGGTTGTGATTGCCTCCAATTCAGAGAACGAAAGAGAAGGAAGGGATGTCAACTTGGGAGTCGAAGGATCGAACTCCAATGGGCACGGAAAAGAGATGGATAAGAAAGGACATATGATGAAAATCATTAAAAGATTGCAGAGAGAAGCCTAGGTTCGCCGAGCCAATAGCCGAAAGCTCATGAGGATCAGGGATCGGCAGGGTGAATTCAACTTAAAGATGTTGAAGAAACTAGAAAGAATAGAAAGGAAATTGGAAAAGGAGAGTGGCACAAGCAAAACAGGGAGTCGCAGGACCCCTGAGAGAAAAAGAAGATCGAGGAGTGGTAGCAGATATCATCATCGCTCCCCAAAGCATTCCGATAAGGAAGCACACAGTAGTTCAAGCCCATCCCCTACCAGAAAACACTGAAGATCTGGAGTGGATGAATTGAAAGGGGAGATGAACAAGATTAAGCCTCCTATGTTTGATGGAGAACATAAGAAGGAGGAAAATGCTGAAACATGGTTTCTTGGCATGAGGAAATATTTCCAACTGCAGAATTATTCCTCTCAGGAAAAAGGAAAAATTGCAATGTATCAACTAAAAGGAAAAGCATCCATGTGGTGGGATCAACTTGTGCAGGTGCAGCACATTAGAGAGAAAGATATCACATGGAAGGAATTCAAGAGGTATTTCGAGAGGAAATACCTGACTAAAAGATACTATGACAGAAAGATGAAGGAGTTCTTCGAACTCAAGCTGGGAAGCATGACCATTGATGAATACGAACAAAGGTTTTTGGAATTACTGAAGTATGTTCCATTCATCAAAGATAAGGTTGTCAAGATTCAGAGGTATCTGAGTGGACTGCCACCTCTCATTGGTGACAAGATTCAGTATGATGATCCTAAGACTATGGAAGAAACAATAAGAAGAGAGAAATGCTTATATGAACAAAAAAGAGAAAATCCTACCTTTCGGAAGGCTTGGGATGACCAGAAGAAGTTTAAGAAAGAACATAGGAAGAAGGGAAACAAACCTCCATTTTTCAGAAATAGTCCTCAAGGACATCCATCGTTTAGAGAGTTGAGAATGGTTGAAGTGGGAGAACAAAGGCAGAGACAGACTCTCATTCAGTGTTGGGGCTGTAAAGAGAACCACAAGTATAGAGATTGTCCCCATAAAAATGGCAAAGCAAGAGTTGTCCATAATGTTCAACAAGCTGAAACAGTGGAGGACATGGGCAGTAGAATGCCAAGGATCAATGCAGCCCTGGACAACAAACAAGCTGAATTTCAGTCGCACATGATTGAAGTGGAAGGTATGATTAACAACCAACCATTTATTATTTTAATTGATTCAGGGGCTAGCCATAGTTATATAGACCCTAGAGTGGTGGAAAGTTTTAATTTATCAAGAAGCAAACATGAAAAGTCATGGTTAGTGCAGTTGGCTACAGGAACCAAGAGGAAAGTCACTGAGTTGGTTAAGTCTTGTCTTGTGGACATGAAGAGATTGAGCACGAAGGTTGAATTGAATATTCTTCCTTTAGGCTCTTATGATTGTTTAATTGGGATGGACTGGTTGGACCAACACCATGCCCTCCTGGACTGTCATAACAAGGAATTTACATGCTTGGATGAGGAGGGGAATCAGAAAATAGTCCAAGGAATTCCCAGAGCTATGGTTGTTAGAGAAATCTCAGCAATGCAGTTGAAGAAGTGCTACAGAAAAGGCTGTCAATTATTTACAGCCCATGTGGGGGAAACGCCTAAGGATAAGGTGTCAAGTATTGAGGATCATGAGGTACTTAAAGAGTTTGAATATATATTCCAGGAAGTACCTGGACTACCTCCGAAAAGGGATATCAATTTCTCTATAAATTTGATGCCTGGAGCAACTCCAGTGTCGAAAGCTCCTTATAGAATGAGTATGCCAAAGCTGAAAGAGTTGCAATTGCAGCTTGAAGAGCTTCTAAAGAAGGGGTACATTCTCCCAAGAGTGTCACCTTGGGGTGCCCCGGTCCTGTTCATGAAGAAGAAGGACGGGATGTTGAGGTTGTGCATTGATTTCAGACAGTTGAACAAAGTAACTGTCAAGAACAAGTATCCTCTGTCGAGGATCGACGATCTTTTCGATCAGTTGAAAGGTGCGAAAATATTTTCGAAGATAGATCTCAGATCGGGATATCACCAGGTAARAATAARGGATGAAGAMATCARCAAGACCRCCTTTAGAACAAGGTATGGTCATTACRAGTTCACAGTGGTACCGTTTGGGCTGTCGAAYRCACCTGTTGTTTTTATGTGCTTGATGAATGGTGTATTCAGGGACTATCTAGACAAGTTTTTCATAGTCTTCCTGGATGACATTTTGGTGTATTCCAAGTCAGAGGAAGAGCATGAACAACACCTGAGGATGGTGCTGCAAGTGTTGAGAGAACACCAGTTGTATGCCAAGTTGAGGAAATGCTCATTTTATCAAAGGCAAATCCCTTACTTGGGGCACATTATTTCAGAAGAAGGGATCGTCGTGGATCCTGAGAAGGTTGAGGCCATCAGAGAATGGTCAATGCCAAGGAATGTGGCAGATGTTAGATCCTTTATGGGTCTAGCGGGTTATTACAGAAGGTTTATCGCATGGTTCTCAAAGACAACTCACCCTATCACTTCCTTGCAAAGGAAGGAGAAAAAGTTTCAGTGGACTGAAGAGTGTGAGAAAATTTTTCAGTGATTGAAGCAGTTGTTAACCAGCGCTCCAATCTTGAAGATTGCAGATCCAAATGTGGATTTCATGGTGTGCACAGATGCGTGTAAAGAAGGGTTGGGAGGAGTTCTCAGTCAGAATGGACTTGTAACCTTTTACGAGTCTAGGAAGTTGAAAGAGCACGAAAAGAATTATGCCACTCACGATTTGGAGTTGGCAGCAATCATTCATGCTCTGAGGAAATGGAGACATTACCTCATGGGAAGGAGGTTTGAATTGAGAACAAACCACAATGGTCTGAAATATTTGTTTGATTAGCCAACCTTAAATGCTAGACAAAGTAGGTGGTTGGAATTTATGTGTGAGTACGACTTTGAGATCAAGCATATCAAAGGAAAGGAGAATAAAGTGGTTGATGCACTCAGCAGGAGGGTGCATGAATTACATGCTACAACCATTAGCATGTATCAGACTGATATTAAAAGCAAAACTCTGGAGGCTGCAAATGTAGATCTGCAGTACAGAGAATTGGTAGCCAAGCTACAATAGGGTAAGATGCCACAGAAGATGGAAATTTATAAATTGGAAACAAATGGAATACTGTTGTACAAGAACAGAATTTTTGTACCCAATGTCCAGTGCTTGAAACAAATGATTTTGCAGGAGATGCATAATGTACCTTATGCAAGGCACCCTGGATATCAGAAAACAGTAGCAGCAGTCAAGAGCCATTACTTTTGGCCGGGTATGAAGAGAGAGATCGTTGAATACATCGCCAGATGTATGGAGTGCCAGAAAGTTAAAGGTGAGCATAGGCACCCAGCAGGGTTGCTGCAACCTTTACCCATTCCTGAGTGGAAGTGGGAAGTAGTGACAATGGATTTTATTACAGGATTGACCAGAACAACCAAGCTGCATGATTCGATCATGGTGGTGGTGGACAAGCTTACAAAAGATGCCCATTTTATTCCACTGAAAACTACTCACAAGGCAGCAAATGTTGCTGATATTTTCATGAAGGAAGTGGCACGATTGCATGGAATTCCTAAAATGATTGTGTCTAACATAGACCCGAAATTCACCTCAAATTTTTGGAAAGGATTGTTCAAAGGATTCAGAACGAATCTGAACTTTAGTACAGCTTATCATCCTGAGTCTGATGGACAGACAGAGAGGGTGAACAGATTATAGAAGACATACTGAGAATGTATGTGATGGACAAACCATCAAGATGGGAAGACTACCTGAACTTGGTAGAATTCACCTACAACAATGGGTATCATGCATCGTTGAAGATGAGCCCATTTGAATCACTTTATGGAAGAAAGTGAAATACTCCAGTGAGCTGGGATAATCCAGCTGATAGAGTAGTAGTTGGGCCAGAGTTTCTCAAGGAGATGGAGGACCAAATGATAAAAATTAAGAAAAATTTGAAAGTTGCCCAGGACAGGCAGAAAAGTTATGTTGATAAGAACAGAACCCACAGAGAGTTCAAAGTGGGTGATCATGTTTTCCTGAAAGTGAAAGCTAACAGAAGTTCCCTAAAGCTGGGAAGTTGCGCCAAGTTGGCAGCCAGATTTTGTGGGCCATTTGAAATCCTGGAAAGGATTGGGCCAGTTGCATATATGCTTGCATTACCTGCATCTATGACTGTACATAATGTGTTTCATGTTTCATTGCTTAAGAAATATATACCAGATGCTAATCATGTTATTGATTGGAATGTGATTCAGGTGGAACAAGAAGTTGTCCTGCAAGTGCATCATGTGCGCATATTGGACAGGAAAAACAAACAGCTCTGAAATCAAGCTGTAGGGCTTGTAAAGGTCCAGTGGACCTGATACGGTCTTGAGGATGCGACATGGGAGCATGAAGATGTTATGCGAGCAGAGTACCCGCATAATCTTTTTGAAAATTTTGACAATCTTGCAGATGCAGTGTAAAGTTGCACTGAGGACAATGCAAAAATAAGGGGAGGGGATTGTAATGTCCCTAAGGCCAAGCCCTGTTGTAAATCATGTCTATGAAGTATAAAGCTTTCATTATGAATTGTAATTATGTTTTATAGGTTGGTGAGCCAATTTTATATAAGTTGGTGGGCTTATGTGTTATTAGGCTGGAGAGCCTAAGAGTTAAGGCCAGGAGCCTGCTTTTGTATATGTAATCATGCAGAAAATTAATAAAAATATAAACACAGCTGCGTGCAGACCGACCACGATGAATGAGTGATGGGGGACTAAGCTTCCACAGAGTGGGTAAGGGATTGGGGGCTGGAAGGTTGGGAAGAGAGGCTAAGTGTTGAGCCTAGGGGCTTAAGTCCTAGGGAATAATATTTTAATATTATTCCAAAAGCCATGTGAAATGTGATGTTTTATCCTAATTTATTTGGAAGGATGAGTGACTTCCAAATGGGAAGGAACGAGCTTCATGGGTGACAAGTGTCAACCCAAGCACATGCAGTTAAAACTGTTGAGTTGAGCCATGTTGGGGGTTTCCTCCTCCATTCGACCGTCGATTATCTGAACTGTGAATCCCGTGGCCCCTGTATTCGACCTCTGGATACCCTCACGTAGCTTGGAAACCAAAAAAATGGAATGTTTTCCTGAGAAGCTGAGGTATCAGTCGTCTGAACCGTTTGAGTCTGTGTTCGACCTCTGCGTTAATTCCTTGTCACGCACCTTGAAACCAGTGAAAAACCCGTGGATTGAACCATGTCACCTGTGTACGCTGTGAGCCCAGCCCATTATCTCTTGCAGAGTTGATTCTGTACCCGAACTGTCTTTGGGGTGCTACCTTCTATTTTTCCTAAGTGGAATTGACCAGTTGTTGTTGTTGTTATCCTCACCTTGCGGAAATTGGGCTGAAACTGGTTGAAGAAGAGGTTTGTCAGGCCCGTGGTTGAAGAGGCAGGTCGTAAGGCCTGTGAGCAACTCCCTCCAGGTGAGAGAGTCTGTTGGGAAGTGGTTTTTCCCTAGAGAGAGTCAAGCGCCAGCTTCATAGCTCTGAGAATTCTTGATCCGTCCTGTTGTTGAGGCTCAGAGAGGGAGGTGAAGCATCGATGGACTGTTCTTGTGAAGGTGTATACTCCCGGGCGGAATAGGCATGTGGAGAATGAGAGTCTGTTAGTAGTGGGTGTAAGAAGGCATCCTAGGAAGAATCCTTCCGGTTATCCTGTGCAGTTTTCCCTGTAACCTCAGCCTAGACTAGGATTCCTTGCCTTGGGTGGAGCTTAGTCCCAGCTCGGGGGTGACCTACTGCTGAGAGTGATGAGAAGCATGGTCTAAGGCTGGGAGGTTCGTGGAAGGCCTGCACGTAGTTGGTGGAATTACCACAGTTTCAAAGATAAGTATCAGCTTATGCTTAATATTATGTTTTGCATGCCTGTGATGCTTATATGTATCATGTATTATGTTGTGCATATGAATTACTGTTAATGCCAGGGATTATTTATGTTAGCAATAATCTTTTGTTTACTCTAAGTTAAATGTGTTTAATATGATTTAAATACATGTTATTAATTAAATATGAGAATGATGTTGTTCCGCATAGTAGCGTTTGCCCGGCCAATGGGATGATGGTTGGGGAGTGTTACAACAACCATGAAATAACTATGTCTATGCACAGGTGAAGCCAAGATACATGATTAGAAAGGTATCGTGAGAGATCACATTAAATTTGTGGGGTTAATAAACCCTTGTGTGCATGATGCCAATGATTTAGAAGATATTTTCGAGGGATCCCTATTCTTTGAAGAGTTATTAAACAGGATCTAGAATGAACCAAGAAAATAAAATTTACATAGAGATGAAGAAGAAATAAGGAAGATAACCAAAGAACAGTGGGAACTACTAATAGTCAGGGAAAATGAGAAAGGAGAGGAAATAACGCAAGTAGAGGCAACCAAAGAAGAATAAATTTATAAGAGGACTATGGAGGTAGAAGAAAGGTTTAATAAAAGGGAGAAACAAAAACAAGAAGAGGCTATACAAAAAGAGAATGAAAACAAAAAACAAAAGAAAGAAGAAGAAACAAAGAAGACAAGGAAAAGGTTGAATTAGAGGAGAAGAAAAAGAGGGAGTTAGAGGAAAATAGGAAAGAAGAAGATGCAACCCGAAAGGCTACAGAAGAAGAGAAAAAGACAAAGGAGAAAGAAAGGAAAAAAATTGAAACAAAATGGAGGAAAAGAGAAGAAGTAGTCTGAAGAGTTGTTGAAGCAGAACAGAAGAAAAAAAGTGGAAGAAGAGAAAAAGAAAAAGGAGGAAGGAAGAGGAATTAGTAGAAGCTAAAAGACAAAAGAAGAGGAAAATGGAGGAGGAAAAAAGAAAGGAGGCAAGTCCCAGTACTATCAAGGGGATTACACTGTTGAATACACCTATCAATGTCGATACCCCTATGAGCACAATACCAGGGAATTTCTCATACTCTTCTCAATTGATAGATTTTGATGATGATGTAGTAGTTGTAGGAGAATACTTCTATGGAAACTAAAAAAGGGGAATTGAGAAGAGGTCAACCAAAAGGAAAAGTAATGAAGACACTCCTACCAAAGGATATTTAGACAAGGAAATTTCATGAAAAAAGGGGAAAAATCCTCAAGTCAATGTCATAGACATAGCTTCTACCTTGAGTGCATTTGCAGGGGGGAATTTATTCTATGTTTGTGAATTAAGTACTACATTAGATATCTATAAGGAAAAGGTAGCAGAGTTGGAAGAGCAACTGAATTTTCAGAAATACCATTAGGAGTATGACTTTAAACAACAAATAAATGAGGTTGAATAACTACACATAACAATTAAAAACTCTGAAAAGGAAACATTCGCAAGAGATAGAAATAATAAAAGTCGAGCACCAAGGAGAACTTGATCTTTCTAAGAAAATAAAGTTAAATGTTATTGAGAATGGAGTAAATATCAAGAAACTTGAGAAATAATTGAAAGAAATCTGACAAGGAGCACGTGCACTAGATAGTGTAAAAGAATAAGCTAGCAAGGCTAATGAAGAGCTAATAGAAGCACAAAATATCTTCTTCACCCAACTGAATGTGATCCAAGATTATCAGGATGAGATCATTAGCCTATCTTATTAGCTAGATGGAATAAAAGGAAAGTACACAAAGACATCATGCATTTGACAAAATCATTTATTGGTAAGAAAGGTATGAATAGACACATGTTGATTTGTTCAGATTCACCAACAAGGAATACAAAAGGACTCAAATGTTGATGGATGGATGGAAAAAATTAGGCCATGATGTTAAGGATACCATCAACCTCTCCAATAAAGCATGTGTTAAAATGTGGAACTCTACTGATAAGTTTCTAGAGCAATTCAATATGCCAGTCAATAAGGAGCTCGACCAAGCAGAACCCAGAAAGTTAAGGATAGCAGAGGTGGAAGAAAAAAGAGACAGTAGTAAGAAGGTTATTGAGCATATTATTGAGGTCAAAAAAGACATCTTGAGAAAATGTTTAATACATTTGATCAAACAAACTGCAGCTGCAAATGGATTTGTAAATAAAATCCACAAAGACATGAAAAAGGAAGTTGCAGACAGAGTCTGTGATGGAGAGCTAGAACTGGAAAAGATGAAGTTAATCAAGTTGGAAGACATCACAAAAGAATACAACTTGTGGATGACCTATGTAGAATACTTAGCCTCAAAGAAAGCCTCATGTTTTTTTGTATAATGTATATTGTTATATTTTCATAAAAATAAGTTTAGCATTAGATTTACCATAGCATTTTGATCTCATTTTAGCATTCAATAACCATATACTAAAATATATAAGCAACAGATAAACAAGCACAAGAAGACACAATGATTTATCCTAGGAAAACCCCAAACTCGAGGAAAAAGCCAGCCAACTTTTCTTAGAGATATTATTTCTGATAGTACAATCCAACCATGAACAAGCTCTTTTCACAAGAGAAAACCAACAATTAAGAAACCCTGATAACAAATACTTATCTCATCTTCATTTCAAACCCTAATGAGGGTATACAACTGAGCAACACCACAAAACTGGCACAAGATAGGTGCATCACTAGAACAAGATAGTGCACCACAGAACTGGCACAACTGGCAACTGAAACTGCAATTGACAACTGGCAGCTGCAACTAACAATTGGCACGAAGAAACTGGGTAGCACCACACAATCTTAGCGCAACTCTTCTATAGGTTGCGCACAAGAGAAACCACCAAGAACCACTAATAATATCCTTCCCCAAGTGGGGCGCACTCTCTAAGAGAACCAAAGAACTAGAAATAGTGAAGTTGTCAAAACTATAGTTGCTAGCTGCCTAGTGCGCATTGCAGAAGAAGAATTGTATGTTTGTACAAATGAAATGATCCAGCCTGTATTTATACTAATATAGGTGCATGTCTGGGCTGACTTATCATTATGGATCTTTATTATTTTCATTTGGGGCCAACTTCTCTTATGGGGTCTTCAATATTACTTTATTATTTTTGTGGGCCGACTTCTCTTCCTCGAAGTTATATTTCCACTTTATTCTTTTTCTGTGGACCAACTTTTCTTTCGGGATGTTCTTCAACTGTTCAATGGTCTTCCTTTGACTTCTGGAATCTTCTTCTCTTATAAGAAAAGTTGTCTAGGATGGAATACCTCCCGCTGCTACCAAAACATCAACATATATTTCTTCATGGAGTCCTAATTGTGTATAGAATAGGAGAAATTGAAATGATGAGGTGTAATTGTCATTTGAAATGATGGTAGTCACATAATGTAAATAGACTCTCTTGTTTTATAAAATATAGCTCCATCGAAGATAGAGGGATTTTTTTCCCGTTATATGATCAGATGATACAATTATTTCTGAGAAAATAAAGAGCAAAAGGAAATTTTGGAATCATGAATGTTTGCAAATGTGTATGGGACTATTTTGTATATGTTTTTGCTATATAATTTTCTTGAATGCTTATCATATGAAATATTTATGTGCATATTATTTGAGATGCTTATGGTTTTATGGTTTCTAGTAGATACAGGGGTAATGTTACACATCTATTTTGCAACTATTTGTGAGTTAATATGTAGCTTTATTGTTTCAACATATTATTGATTGGCATGAACTATTTCTAGAATCAATGATATTATTTCATGTTGTGTGTATCTTGTTAGAATTGCTCCTAATCAGGATAGGATAGAATAAGGTTAGATTAGAATAGTTAGTTTCAATTCAGTTTTAGATAGTTTAATTCAATTGTAACAAGAATTTTGTGGAGGACAATATGTCCTCAAGTTTGTAATTGAAAACCCTTAAGTGGAAACCAAGCCCAAATACTGGTTGGAAAATTCCACCCCAAATGAGAGTAGGTCTAATTGGGACCTACCATCGGACATTTTCCCTTACTTGCTTGACAGGCCATTTGGACCCGTCAACATAACCCATATCACCCAAATTTTATGGTTGTACTAGTAATATAACTTTTTCTATCATAACATCATGGTTGGACAAAGGTATTGATCTAGTCATGACTCCAATTTGGATAATTACATGGACAAGACTCTAATTTGGATAATGACATGGATAGCTCCGTTGGAAAAGGCACTAAAATAGCTATTAGTAGCATCTCCAATAAGGAGTAAGTTAATAAGTGGACAAAATCAACTTTTCCATGAATCGTTTTTTTCAAGTGAGGCAAAGTTTTTCCAAGATTCATTCATTTTTTTGGAAATTTAGATGATTTAGGTCATCTTAATATGGGCCAAAATCTTTAAAGACAAACTCCTATATTCAAAGTTCCAAACAATCAAGTGAAACTATAACTTTATCAAAATTCCTATGAAATTTGAGGGAAAAAAATTGTTAAAAAAAGTGAAGTTTATCCATTTATTTACTCCCTCTAATAATATTTAACTTTAATTGATGAAATCAAAATTAAATAAAAGTAAAGAACACAATAACTAGTTAGACAGATGGTGATGTTGATGATGGTCAAACCAAAAAACACCTTGAAATTTTTCTATTAATATAACCCTCTATATAATATAAATCATATATAAATCAATCAAGTCTCATACACTTCTACAATTCTGCAATATCCAACGTGTGTGTGGTAAATCTATATCATAGTAATTGTATTTTTCATATATGTACAACTTTTTATTGAAAAATATTAAAATATATGTATATGAAACTTATTTTTAAAGGATTTATCTAATTTGGCATTAATTCATTTTCTGGCTCTTGATGAATGAAGCTTGTCAAAATCTAGTGCTCGCTTTGATGGGCGAAGTTTAAAATTTTAAACTTCGCCCATCAAAGCGAGCACTAGATTTTGACAAGCTTCATTCATCAAGAGCCAGAAAATGAATTAATGTCATCAATGTATATATGTCGGTTTCATATCGAGGAAAACAAGAATGATGGTCCTCACTCTCAACATTAAAAAAATCTAATTATTCTCAAAATAGTATTATAGTAGGGGACTTTAATATGAGCTTAAGAAGCAACGAAAAGTGTGGGGGAAGCATACTCAGGAATCCATTCCATGAAAAAATGGAAGATCTCATATATGAATGGGACATGGTGTATTGATATGGAATGGATCATTATATAATTTTCCAGTTATCTTGGTATTCTCTGGGTAGAATAATTGGAGGAATTGGCTTGCAGCGTCCATTTTAGTGGCAGGTCCTAGTTTGGAAATTTAGGGTCTCAAAACTTCCAAAGCCATTTTGAGGCATCAAATAACACTTTTTCTAGGGGTCAAAAAATTGTGAGAATAGCTCCCAACCCCTCAACATTTTTCTACACATCGAGATATTTTCAATTGTGTTAAAATCACCTCAATCGGAATTCATATGCAGAAGTTATGTCTCCCACAAGTTGACATACCTTATTGACCACCATGGTACCGAGTGGATGCCACATCATCCCCCATTATTCATGTGTGGGGCTAGTCACATCTGGACTTTAAAAAATATTCTAGAAGGTCCAAAACCCTAACACTAATTGAGGGTTGAGGCATGAAAAACCCTAACCCTAGGCAACTATCAGAGGGTGTTCCATTCTTTTAGCATTTTACTTGTTCCATAGTTGATAAAAGCATCTAGGAGTAGGATTTGAGAGCATAATAGAGGAGGAAGAATATTATGTAGCAACCATTCAAGACACGGTGTCAAAGGCATCTCCATAGTGAGTGCCCATTTCTTTGTATTCACATTTTCATAACTAAAGAAAAGAGAGAAAATCACAGGCCTCGCCTTCTAGTTTGGTTTTATTCTGTATTGGGTTTCCCAGGATACATCCTGTGTTCATTTTTTTGGATGGTGTGTTCGTTTTCTTGTTATTTCCTTTTCATATTTCAGCTATTTTCATAAATTTGAGAAATAAGCTAGTGATAATGAATCTAAGATCTAAGGAAATAAACATGCATAGTAAAATATTTCAACATAATATAAGATCTGTTGTGACAAACTATTCCAGTGGAATATCCATGGTAGTTTACAGATCATGGAT
Organism: Picea engelmannii; assembly: GCA_009831015.1. NCBI lineage: Eukaryota > Viridiplantae > Streptophyta > Pinopsida > Pinales > Pinaceae > Picea > Picea engelmannii. Next base: position 24,486 of record ML808094.1, on the reverse strand, counting down.
ATAAATCCCATCAAATTCAAGTATACATGATCAAATAAAAGGCTCGATCCTAAACATATTGCAACCAAACTTCATTGATTCCTCATGCACAATGAGCTTCTTCTTGAAGACAATATGAACTCCTACAAAATTATTCCATGAGCCACCTTAGTTCACAAACTGATTTCATTATAGATTATGGAGTCCCCAAACTTTGGACCTCTTCCATTCAGGTTTAATCCTCTCTGGCTTCAAGATCCAAAAGTTATGGAAATAATATTAGTTGAATGGAAAAAGTGGACCGTAGGCTCACCGAGATACATCTGGGAGAAAAAACCTAAAGTTGTTAAATTGACTCTCAAAGAATCGGTAAAGCATTCATATATTCCTCTAGAAATTAAAAAAACTCAACTAAAAGCCCAGCTAGAAACCATACAAGCTCAAACGGAAGAAGAAGAAATAGGCAACGATCACCAAAAAGATAAAAAGTATGATATTCTAAAAGTTTCATAGAGCACTCACAGCCTATCATTGAAATATGGGGATAAAAATACCTCCTTTCATAGACAAGAAAAATTAAGAAGGATCAAAAACATTGTTAAGGAAATTTCCTTGGAGGATGGAATGAGAATAACCACCCTATAGGAAATAAAGGAAGCAACCAAGACAAATTTTGAGGGTTTGTATTTAGATAAAGAAGGGGTCGATCCAGCCATCACCACCTCTCTATTGGAGTAAATCCCTATAGTCATGTCTCAAGAAAATGTTGAATTAACAAAAAATATTGAATATTTAGAAATGCGCAATTTGAGGACTAGCCCCTAACAAAGCACCAAGCACTAATGGATGTACTATCCACTTCTTCAAAGCTTGTTGGAATATAGTTAAGATATATTTAAAAACAATGCTACAATATGTCCAAAAATATTGTAAGCTTGGTGGTAATATAAACTCTTATTTTGTATCTCTCATTCCTAAAGAGGCTAACCCTTCTTCTTTCTCTAGGTTCTTCCCAATCTCTCTATGAAATTCATCCTACAAGATCCTAACAAAAATAACAGTGAACAGAGTAAAAATGATTCTCTCTGAGATAGGTTTTGAAAATTAGGGAGGCTTCATGCAAAAGCATCATTTTTTTTATAATACGATTATGATGCAAGAACCTATTCATACAAGTTGAGAACACAAAGACAAGGGCATGATTATCAAAATTGACATGGTCAAATCCATTAACAAGGTAAGGCACTCTTTTCTATTTGATGTCTTATTCAAGTTTGGTTTTGTGCTTCTTTTATTAGATGGGTTTCCTAATGAATTAGCAAGCCATGGATCGCTCCCTTGGTAAATGGAAGGCTCAATGCTTTTGTTGGTGGAAGTAGAGGGTTGTGAAATGGGTGTCATATCTCCCCTCTTATCTACATCATAATGGATGATTCCTTGAGCAAAAAATTGGAGGCAGAAACGTTGTTAGGAAATCTCCCAAGAATCAAAATAGTCATAGGAGTCAAAAGCTTGAATCAATCTTAGTTTGCAAATGATACCCTATTTCTAGGAGGTGCTTCCACTATTATAGTTGAGATATTTAAGTTTGTCTTGGATATATTCACAAATGCGCCATGAATCAACATCAACAATGTAACACACCCACTACGAAAATCAAGATTTTTCGGCCTTTTTCATCTTTTCTCCGATGAACAGAATCCCTAAATCCCTACGGGAACTGATACAGACCCTGCTACCCCTTAACCGCACTCATATGATCAGCGGCTATGACCACAGGTCTTATCGGGGAGTTGCTCGTCAGCTTTCGCGATTCGGGAAATCGTGGTGCATGTATTCCCCTTTCTCTCTTGTCTTTCGAAGGGCCGAAATCCGAAATGGATCTAACCGCTTAACATGATTAACAGTGACCTAGGTTAAGTCCGAGCACTCTACCCTTCAGGATTTTCCATACCGGAACTTTGGGAAATGCGATGACAGGAGGTTTCACATCTAGGTTTCCCGGGAACCAAAACTCCGAAAACGCCAATTCTAAACATGCTTCACTGTTTCGGGGTTTCCTCCATCGAAATTTTGGGGTATGCGACGACAGGAGGTCTCGCACCTGGTTTTCCCAGGAATTGAAACTTCG
>ML808094.1:0-17447 GCA_009831015.1 Picea engelmannii | reverse complement strand
CTATAGTACCCTGCTAATCCCATAAAGGATCTGATATCTAAAACATCCTTTGGGGTAGGCCATTCCATGATAGACCTGATTTTGTCAGGGTCTACCGCTACTCCTTCTTCGGATAGAACATGGCCTAAGTAATGTATTTGCTTCTGGAAGAATTCACATTTGCTGAATTTGGCATAGAGCTAATGTTCTCTTAGCACTTGCAGCACAAGCCTAAGATGCTCGTCATGCTCTTCTCTATTCTTGGAGTAAATTAATATATCGTCAATAAAAACCAGCACAAATTTGTCTAGGAATTTGCTGAGTACATTTTTCATCAAGCACATGAAAGTGGCAGGGGCATTGGTTAACCCAAATGGCACTACCACAAACTCATAGTGACCATACCTCGTCCGGAAGGCAGTTTTATGGATGTCTTCACCCTTAATTCGGACTTGATGGTATCCCAACCTCAAGTCAATCTTTGAGAAAATAGACGCACCCCCCAATTGATCGAACAGGTCATCGATCCTAGGCAAGGGGTACTTGTTCTTTATGGTTACCTTATTGAGTTGTCTATAATCTATGCACAGTCTAAGGGTAAAGTCCTTCTTTTTCACAAATAGGACTGGTGCTCCCCATGGAGACACGTTGGGCCAGATATAGCCCTTATCCATCATTTCTCTTAATTGCAATTTGAGTTCAACTAACTCGGGTGTGCTCATCTGGTAGGGTTTCCTAGACACTGACACCACTCCGGGTGCAAGTTCTATCGAGAAGTATATGTCTCTTCTTGGAGGTAGACTCAGTACCTCTTCCGGAAACACATCTCTGTATTCTCTCAGGGTATGGTGGTCTTCGGGGCTTGGTTTGTCATCTTCAATAGTTTTCAACACCTGTATTGCATATAGGGGACATCCTTTTCGGCAATACTTTCGCATTTGCAGAGCTGATATTTTTCTCACCGAGACAGGTTTTCGGATCCCTTGAAGGGTTATCCTTTTCCCTTCTTTACTTACACATTCTAAGGCTTTATGGTAACAGTCCAATATGGCTTTATGGGCATCTAGCCATTCCATACCAATCAATAGATCATACGATCCCAGGGGTAATATGTTAAGGGTTGCTTGGGTGGGGAATTCACCCAAGATTAATTGGCAGGTTGGTATGACCTTTGCTACCCTTCTTTTGGTGCCAGTGGCTAACTATGCCAACCATGGCTTGGTAAGTTTTTGTGGCTGTAGTTTACACTTATCAACAGCCTTAGGGGCTATATAACTCAAATTTGAACCAGGGTCAATCAAAATAGACACTAGATGGTTGGAAATCATACCTTATATTTCCACCATTGAAGCTTGCTGGTTAGCTTGGTTATTATCCAAGGCTGCATAAATTTGTGGCACACTCCTGGCCACATCATTGACGGTGGTAGCTTCCTGGATGCTGTAAATTCTCTGACTATTATGTTGTTGGTGTGGACAGTCTCTCAGTAGATGTTCTTCTCTGCAACCCCAACATTTCAAAGGTTCTCTCTTTGGGATATCAGCCTTCGTTGGTACAGATCCAGAAGTTTTATTTCCGCTCAAGGAGGGAAAGTTTTGCTGGTGTACGCTCTGGGCTGGGAAGATCGTCCTTGGGTTCTTCTTATAGTTCTTGAATCCTGGGGATTTAATCCCCTTCTTTTGAAATCTCGAACTATTCTTCTGTTTCCATCCTTCGCGAGGTTTTGTTCGATGTCCGAATTGTTCATGACAATAGGTTGCCTTTCGGATAGTGCCTTCTAGGGTCTTTGGCTCATCAAATTCAATTTTGTTCCGATAGTCCTTAGGTAGTCCGCTGATGAAGCATTGCACCTTTTCCTTTTCTGATTTTATATAAGGTAATACCTCAACAAATCGAGGAATTTGTTGACATATTCTTCTATAGTGAGTTGCCCCAGTTTGAGTTCATAAAACTCTTTAGTCTACTCGTCGAAATATTTTTCAGACAAATACTTCTGCCGGAAGTATTTCTCAAATTTCTCCCAAGATAGGTCCTCTTCGCGAACACCTTTCACATTCTTAAGGTCTTCCCACCAAATGGAATCCTTTCCGTTCAATTTGAAGGTGGCCACTCGGGCCTTCAAATTTTCTGAGAAGTCATGAACTCTGAAATACTTCTTTAGTCCAAGCAGCCAGGCCTCTGCTTCCTCTCCCTTCTTTATTTCACCATCGAAGGAAGGTGGTTTGGCCTTCCTGAATTCTTCGAATTTATGACCCTTGGAAATCTTTCGCTTCTTCTGTCTTCTTCGGGTACAAGAACTAGTTATGCTACTAGAAGAGCCCTCCGAATTGCCAACTTCCTTCCCAGAGGAATCGTCCGCCGCTTGTCCTTTACCTCTGGGATGGACCTTTTTCGAGGTGCTCCTCTCAATGTGGCCACTGATATGACCATGTTTTTGTACCTCAGGTTCATGTTGCATTTGTCTTTGTAGGTCGGATAAGCTTTGCAGTAAAACTACATTAATTTATGTTTGCTTCTCTTGTTCTTTCATCATCCTCTCATTGTCAGCCTTGCAGCTTTGTAATTCGACCATGAGGCTCCTCATAGTATCGGCTAGATCTGGAGGGGTCCCTACTGCCCTCCTTTCATTAGACTCTTCGTCTCTATTGTGGGAGCCCTCCCCCACTTCATGGTGAGTCACCATTCTATAAGTTAATAATTTCCCGCAGTTGATCTTCCACTTGTGTGCAAAAGGAAAAACGTTGGTTGTTAGTCAATGTTCATATTCATTTATAACCAGTACATAATTCATATTTTTCTCATGCACACACACAATAGGAGCTTTCATTCTTAACTTCAACTTTTAATTGAGGGGGGTCAAGATAAAGAGTTTCTCCTTTTAACAGTACTCCGAATGGAGTCTCTGTGCAACCCGTTCATGAGCCCAAGCAGGCCAAGTGTTGTAACCATGCTCTGATACCACTTTGTAACACACCCACTACGAAAATTAAGATTTTTCGGCCTTTTTCATATTTTCTCCGATGAACAGAATCCCCGAATCCCTATGGGACCTGATACAGACCCTGCTACCCCTTATCCGCACTCATATGATCGGTGGTTATGACCACAGGGCTTATCGGGGAGGTGCTCGTCGGCTTTCGCGATTCGGGAAATCACGGTGCATGTATTCCCCTTTCTCTCTTGTCTTTCGAAGGGCCGAAATCCGAAATGGATCTAACCGCTTAACACGATTAATAGCGACCCAGGTTAAGTTCAGGCACTCTACCCTTCGGGATTTCGCATACCGGAAATTCAGGAAATGCGATGACAGGAGGTTTCACATCTGGGTTTCCCGGGAGCCGAAACTCCGAAAACGCCAATTCTAAACATGCTTCATTGTTTCGGGGTTTCCTCCATTGGGATTTCGGGGTATGCGACGACACGAGGTCTCGCACCTGGTTTTCCCGGTAACAAAAACTCTGAATCCTACATACATACATATATATATGTGTGTGTGTGTGTGTGTGTGTGTGTGTGTGTGTGTGTGTGTGTGTGTGTGTGTGTGTGTGTGTGTGTGTGTCACTCAACCCATTTCGGGAATTCACAAATCGGGTTTTCGGGACTGGCGAGCACAAGAAAACTTACCGTTAGGTATCTCGGTTGTCGAAATACCAAAGCACCCTACCTCATCCGTGCTATTATTTTTTTGGGGTTTCATATGTCGGGATTTCGGGATATGCGCAGACAAGAGGTCTCGCACTTAGGTTTCCCGGGAGTTGAAACTCCGAAACCGGTATTCATTTCTAAGCTCATTTCGGGGTTTCTCCTTTCGATATTTCGCATTATAAAACGTTAAGGGGTTCATGCCCTTCAGCACTCCAAAAGCCGAAACACCGAAGTATCAGATTTATGCGCACTAGGCCATCTCGGGGTTTTGCATCTAGTAGACACACGGAACAAAACTGTCCTTTGGGGGTCTCGGGTACTGAAACGCCAAAATGTAGATCCAAGTCACACTATGCCATATCGGGACTTCGCAAGTCGGGATTTCGGGACTTGCGAGTACAAGGGAATACACTCTTGAGTAATCTGATTTCCGAAATATCGAAATATCGTAATATGTCTGCGTATCGTTCTTTTGGGATTACACCCATCGAGATTTCGGGACTGGCATGTACAAGGGACTTGCCCTCAGGTATCCCGGGTGCCGAAATACCGAATCATCTTAACTTGTCCACGCCCCGTCATTTCGGGGTTTCGTATGTCGGGATTTCGCGAGTCGTGAGGACAAGGGTTCTTATCCTCTAGTTCCCTGGGTGCTGAAACGTCGAAACGCTTACCGGCCGCCACGTGTACTCTACAGTTGGATGGTCCATGCACTCCCATGGGTCTTGGGATCGACAGTCCCGATTTCTTCGTTACTTCCGAAGGTTAAAAAGGGGTCGAGGCATTATCACCTGTGTTCCTTCATTCAATTTTTACGGTTGTAATCGGCCTCAAATCCTCCGAAAGGATCTCATTCGTGCATTTAGAAAGAGGGAGGGTATCCTGGGTACCTAACCACCGAAAGGTCCTAACTCATCCACACGCTGTCATTTCGGGATTTCGCAAGTCGGGATTTCGAGACTTACGAGTGCAAGGGAACTCGCCCTTGGGTATTTCGGGTATCGAAATGCCAAAATGTTGGAGTCTACGAGGACTATTCTCCCTCGTGCAAGATTTCAAGACTTAAACTATAACATCCTCCTTTGGGTCCTCAGGTAATTTACACCAGGTTTTGAAGACCAAACTAGAAGATCTTCTAGAAGGTAAAGGAGTGGTCTTGAAAGGGTGCCTTCGTGGGGAAATCTATCCAAGGCATCGGGTAAGACGAACACGGGAACAAATCTCCCGAGAGCAGACTTGAAAAATATGTATTAGTTCAATATATATATATATATATATATATAAAAACATAAGCCATACGTGGTCTTTCCAGTAAAAGCATGCAACCATCCTTTCTGATCAAAACACCATGCAGACAGTCTTATATTGAAACCATTCATAATTGCACAGACTATGAGCATACATGTCAACATATAAATTTCAAGATACAAGACATAAAACACTTATCAGAAAAACACTGGGTTTGATGCAACTGCTGAGAGGGGTGCTTGTTTCCACCCAACCGTAGGCTCAGCGACTCCGAATGGATTTACCACTAGCCACCCCCAAGCTAGACCACGATGCTTGAGGCTTTCTGTCTCTATTCTTCAGTGATCGAGAACGAAGGTTACTCTCCTTCTTCTCTGCTATCACTCACTCTATATTTTGTTCCAGAGTTCTTTCGATCTTTTTCCTTCGATCCCTCCCTTGTGTCCCCCTTCCATGCCTTTTATCTGCCTTTTCTTTCCGGTGAGGTTGCGTGTGGCATGAATTTCCCCACGGTCGTCGGGTCTGAGGCCTCCACGGATGGGCAGTTCACCCTCATCCCTCATTAACCCATGAGGAGCCTCTTCACCTACCAACCTGGCGAGTAATTTATTTCGGGGCCAGCGAGCTGCTCTTGGTTCTCTGGGCCAGTGAAGACCAAATACGGTATTGGTTTCGGTGGAAGTTAACGCCACCATTCCAGGTGCCTTCCACCACCTTTCTTTAGCCATCGTGGTCTCTTTTTCAGCACATCCCCCTCTCAGCAGTCCTGTAGCACACACACACACACACACACACACACACACACACACACACACACACACATATATATATATATATTCAAAATGTTAATTTACATTCGTCGACCTTGTATACTAACGTCCATTTAGAATCACACATTCACATCTTTGAGTTTTCCACAGTTCTTGGCCAGCATAATTATTTTTACAGACTGGGGGAAACAGGGTGTTACAAACAATCATAAAATTCAAATATTTGGTCGCAATTAAGCCAACACCTCCTTTATGCCATTTCCAAAATTTTCATGTTTCCATGTCAATAATATTGGTTCTCATTCAATTATTTCGAAATGTCGATCTCCTTGAGAAATACAACAGCCTAGGCATGGCACAATGTCATCAACAACATAAAAATTGAGTTCCAACCATGGGGATATTAATGGTTAAATCCAACAAGTTGAGTAGTTATAATAAAATAAGTCCTTACAACACTTCCAATCTTCCAATTTTCAGCCATGCTAGCACCCGTGGTGATAATGCAATATGGAAAAAAAATCAAAAAAATTATATGGCGAAGGGGATATTCAAACACCAAAAAAAATCATCGGATAAATTGGAAAATAGAAAGTGCTCCTAAGGATCGAGGTATATTGGGGATTAAGGATCCCTTTGTCATGAATTCAACACTTGGAGCCAAAATCATTTGGCAAATGATTTTAGGCAAGATGGAGTGGTGGAAGAAAGTTATGTTCAAGAAATACTTCTCTAAAAATAGAAAAATATGCATAGATAGACCTCTAGAAAATGGAAAAGGCTATGATATTTGGAAGTTAATTAAGTAGTAGTCTTCATTACTCAATCCAAAATTACTTGGATTCGAGGTAATGGAAAAAAATTCAATTTTGGAAATATGGAATCATGGGCAATCAGTGATCGTCTTCCCCTGAAAGCCTAAATGGATAATCAAAATTTCTCCACACTTTGGGATGTTTTAAAATGGTCTACTAGAACAAATTGTTGGTTGAGATGGACAAAGGGATATTCTCCTACTCATTTATCTATGCTTGTCTATGCTTTTTTTTCTCTACTTAAAGGATGCACTCCATGGGATATTTCCACACTTTATCACAAGGGATGGGGAGCCTTGGAGTATAGAGTCAATGATGGATATCTCCACAAAATTCATTATCTCCCCCTCCCTCAACGCTCAACAATTTGGAATCGGGTTTGGAATCCAAATAATATGCCCGAAATCAATATTTTATATTGGAAAGTAGTCCATGGAAAACTCCTCATAGTTGAAAATCTCCAAAAAAGAGGAATCCAAGGTCCTTCTATATGTTCCATGTGTTGCTCAAAGGAGGAAATGATACGCCATTTATTCTTCGAATACCCCTTCTCTAATCGGGTATGAAAAATAGCCTTTGTTGGTATTAACCATTGAATGAACAGCCTCGGTTGTTGCAAAGAAATGTTTATAATTTGGAGCAAAAAATACAGGGGGGTATTTAAAAGAAAACTCACTCTCAAAAGATTGTGGATCTCCCTTCCTAAATTCTCCTACTAGAAAAATTAGCTCGCTTGCAACAAGGAAATATTCAATCAAGAGTTTGATAGCCCCACTACATTTGCAGTTAAGGTTAAAGGATTGTTAGCATAATGTTAAAACTCTAAAAACATGGAAAATTTTGAATTACAGAGACCAGACTTGGTCAAAAAATAATGGCTCCAACAATTCTCTCTCTTAAACCAAGGCCTTACACCAAATATTTGTAAGACAAATTCTTGGAAATCATGGTAGATTTAACTAGATGTTCAAGAATTCCAAAATTATCAATCCCTTCAGAAGGCTCACATTCTTTTTTTTATGGAGAATCTAAAGGAAATCCAAGGGTAGCATGTGTGGGGAGGGGGGGCTCATTACGGATCTCAAAGGAAAACTTGAAGCAATATTTTCTTGGGTTGTAGGAGAATCTACAAATAATGAATCTGAGGCTTATGCAATCCTAAAGGGTCTCTAATTAGCCATTGAATTGGGATTCAAGAACCTAATTATCATAGGTGACTCAAGTGTAATTATCAAATTGATGTTCTCACAATTTCCCTCCTCCAACAACAAGATGGAGTCCATTATATCTCATTCATAGAAAGAAGTTTTCCATTTCCAAAAACTATTGTTCTATCAAGTCCTTTAAAAAAATAACCATCAAGCGGATGCTCTAGCAAATGAAGCCACTTCATTAAAATTGGGAGTGCTTAGGTAAAAAGAGGGTTTATCCTTCCAATTAGTTCCTTAGCCCATCATATCCCAAATGAAGGTATGTAACATCTCATTAATACATCATATGTCACAACATTGAATGCATTGGATTGCATATGAGGTGCACATATTTGAAAGGACTTGTGCATCCCTTCATCGCATTCATGAACTTAATTTTGTCTTACCCTTTGAAATTTGCAATGAGCTTTATCACCAACATTGTAGGATAATGGATTTTGAATTGGGAGATTGCAATGTTCTTTGGAGCAAGGTTGTTCCATTGGAAACCTGACTAGTAAGAATATCTCTATGTACTTGGTTGGCTATATGGAAATTCTACTTGAAGGTTGTTGGTTGAAATTATTCTTTGTGGGTGGAATATCCATTGCACCGGCTTCTAGAATTTTATTACATGTATGATTTTACAAGGTTAGTCTATCCTTAATTCGTTGGTTTTTTTTGGTTGGTTGTGTTGTTCACCACTCTTGATTGGGATGCCTTTGGCTTTCAATTCTTTAGTTTTTGGTAGGTCAACCGAAAGGGTTTGTTGTTTGTTGGTATTTTGGGAATCAACAATTGGGGATTAGGCCTCTTCATTCTATATAAAAGAGGGCATTATAGCCTATACAATTCGAGGACATTAGGAAACCTATTGGTTTTGTCTAGTTGGTCGTGCAATTTGGTTTCAGGTTTCAAATTTGGGGAATTTCAAAAGTTGACAACTCTACTTCGCTCAGCGCTTTGAACCCATGGATTACAGAGAAGTCAAGAGATTCAAAGAACACTTTGTAGGCATGTTAAGCCCTATACAAAGCCCCATGTTAAGCATAAAACCCCTTACTAACCCTATATATTGAGTTATTACATTTCTAGTGTTATATTAATAACTCGACTAGAACCTTTCAATGTACCCTTTCATTATAATTGTACCATTTGTCTCTTATATATAGCAAGGAGACCTAGTCTTAGGATCATCATATATTGCCTTGTGAATTAAATATATTGTAAAAGGAGGTTTCCCCCTCGAAGTGGACTATATTCATTGACTTTTTATCATTTTCAAGGTGCTTGTTTCATAACATTTGGTATCAAAGCATCGATCCTAGGGTTTTGTTGCTTTAAGCAAATCATCTTGGAATCTTCTCTATGAAAAAAAAATCTAGGATGCTTAAAACAGAAAAACTTTGAGGTTACTCAGGACATATATCACATTAATTATGGTAAAACTTTTAGGTTCTGGTTCGTTATTCTTTCGGAGATATAGCCTATGGAAGATAAGGTTTGTGACTCATAATGAAATATGTTTTAAACGAGTCATCTTGGCATTTTTGCTATAAAAAAAATTATGGAAAGTTTCAAATAGTGAAATATTGTGGAGATTAAGGAGAAATGTCATAGTATAGGTGGTCAAAACTTTAGGTTCTGGTTCGCTATACTTTCAAAGATATAGTCCATGGAAGACAAGGTTTGTGACTAATCCTAAAATCAATTATCTTAACATTTTCGTTGTAACTTTTTTTCGGTGAAGTTTCAAACTCTAAAGTTTTCATAATCCTAATTTGACATAGTGAAGTACATGTGAAAAAAAGTTCATATTTTGACTCATTATATTTTATGAAATATTTCTTGTGGAATTTAGGGTTTTTGCACAAATTATTTTATGGTGATTTAAGGAGATTTTTCCGTGGTTAGCAAGATCATTTTTTTAATTTTTTAGAGACATGTTCCAACATATTTAAATAACACGGGATCTGTCGTTAAGTGGCTAAAACTATGTTTTGTGAAGAATACATGAAAGAAATACACATGATTTCACGTGGTTGGAAACACATTGTTTCACATGGTTGGAAACCCATGTAACCCATGTTTGTACCCCTTCGAGTAGTATCGCTTTAGAAAGTACCTGTAGATGGAATCTCACTTCCATGTACCTTTGGGTATATATGAATACCCCTAGGTATATCTAAAACCAACCTTAGATAAGTTATTTGTCTATATTGTTACTATATTAAACTAAGAACAACACTTGGAGAGACCACTCTCTAGTACCGGAGTAGTCAAGTAGTATGGATAAGGCATGATTGAGCCTCCTTAGTTAGTGCCCAAAGATATTGGTTTGAGTACTATTGTTGGACCCCACATGTATATTAAAGAGCTATAGCACCTAACACTCCCTTCTCCTTGGGACCCAATAAATTTTTCCCATGGCTCCAAAGAAAGATCCAAAATTTACTCCACTGAGTAAACCTCCATAGAGCTCAACCATGACTAAAGAAGAAAGAGAAGAGATTTTTCACCAAATGCGAAAGTTGGAGAAGAATATGGATGAAACTAGGGTACAAATGGAACAGATGGAAAAGAAAATGTATGCAAAGATGGAAGAGTTGAAAATTTCCATGACAACAATTTTGTTACGTACCCTAGATGAGATAGTTTCTCAAGGAGATATCAGGGTACAAGGAAATCATATAAATGTGGAGGAAATAAATGTTAAGCCCCAAAATCATGATTATTCATCACCTCCAAATCCACGTCATCGAAGGTTCCACTTGACAACAAAGAACTACTTAATTCACAAGATCGATATAAGTTTGACGGTAAAGATCCTATAACATGGATATTCCAGATGGATTTGTTAGCACAAACATCTACAGCAAAAAAAGTAACTCAAAGGTGTTGTGAACTCTAGTTCTGAAAAGTGTCGCTACCGAAATTTAGCTCACAGCAGGTCAGCCAAGTCCTTTGTTTGTACAGGAAACGTCCAAAAGAAGCATTCAAAGAAGTCCATTTCAGGCTTGAAATACAAGCAAACAAACAGGTTCAATTTTCAACGATGGAGATCCCATGTACAGTTCAGATTAGTGGCTCTCGTGTATTCGTAGTTTCAAAGTCGCGCAAGGATTAATGACTAGACGGAAGCCCCGAAGTGATGAGAGACTGCCACATCAACCGGGAGAAAGTTACTTCAGGTGGTTTCCATGCTCTACATCTCGAAATCCCGAAATCTCGAAGCCGGAAGTGTCGAAGTAACGAGAGACTGCCACGTCAACTGGGAGAAAGTTACTTTGGGTGATTTCCATGCTCTACATCCCGAACTCCCGAAATATTGAAGCCCGAAGTGTCGAAGTAACGAGAGACTTCCACGTCAACCGGAAGAAGTTACTTTGGGTGATTTCCAAGCTCTACATCTTGAACTCCCGAAGTGTCAAAGTATCGAACTCCCGAAGTGATGAGAGACTGTCACATCAATCGGGAGAAAGTTATTTCGGGTGATTTCCATGCTCTACATCCCAAAGTCCCAAAGTTTCGAAGTCCCGAAGTGATGAAGACACTTGGCACTCATCAGTTTAGACACGTGACACTCATCCATCAGTAGATGTGACATCATATAACGTCAGGCTGTCATGTCACTGCGGGCCCGTACTACTCCGAGAGTTTTTCATGCTTCACAATCCAAAACTCTCGAAGCCCAAAGTGTCGAAGTGTCAAAGACACTTGGCACTCATCCGTCAGGACTTATGGCGCTCATCCATGGAGACAAGTGGTTTCCATATAGCCCTGACATGTGGCACTCATTCCAGGTCATTTGGTTGCGTCATTCGCCCATTTTCACGTGACACGTGTCACCCTTCTTTCCATGACACATCAGCATAATGACGTCAAGCCACCACATCAGATTCGAGAGATCGCCCTCTAGGAGATATTCTTGCTCAGCATTCAAAGCTCCCAAACGCCAAAATTGGCTCCATTTCTAAACATGGTTAAAAGGATTCTGGAGTTGGCAGACATATAAATTTTAGCAGGGTTTCCCAGATCACGGATTGCAACAAATTGACAGCCACACTTCATTGCGAGGATAAAACATGCTTGAACGTTAAAATTCTAAAGCGGTACCGCAATCGAAACCATGGTATAGCTAGAGAGGTACATGGCAGTTGGTGGTGGATTGCGGGAGTCGGAGTGGTGTGCATCTGACCCACCCTTGACAACCTCCACAATCATGTGCTTATATCACGTCTAAGGTCCAATCCAAGAGTATCGTGTGGCGAAAAAACTTGGCATTACTCCAAATCATCAAAGGAAAAGTCATGAAGAGAGCAGGACGTTAGCAGACCGTGACCAGTCCTTCACAGAGAAAACATGAATGTAGAAGACTCCTAGAACAACCTTTTAGTTGTGACACATTATCAAGCTACTCGAATCACTTTCATATCATATTAGATAAGGTTATTAAGATAACTCAAGTATGTCATATTTTTGGGGGCTTTTGTTGTAACTTCCCAAATTTTAGGGTACGAATCATCAGGAAGTTGTTTCTATTTCGAGAAAAAAATATTTTTTGTAAAAGAAGCTATCTAAAGGAGTTCAACCTCCTGGAAACTATGTTTTATAATGTTTTCATGTAAAAAGGGTTTGGCCCAAGACCGGAGAGGTTTTGAGAAATGGAATGATTGTATATTTCAGTTTGTAAGCCGGAGGGTCATGTATCTTTAAATTGTATGTTATTGAAAATTCATATGAGTTGTTTCATCAGATTTGTCTTCTATGTTCTATTCTTCATCTTGTTTGAATGTATTGTTGATTTTAAGGATTAAAATTTGCATTTGATTCATAGATTCTTGATGCAGTAGAGGATTTGTTGTAAGCTTGCCTATTTATCATTGTTTATTATTTAGACACATCTAAGTTCTCTTTGCAGAGAGGATCTATGCTTAGCGAACATTCGTCTTTATGTTAATTCTCTTATTCTTCTCTTCATCATTATACAAATATTTTGTCTGATATGGAGCTTAAATGACTTCAATGAGAAGATTATTTATGACTCCATAGCCCAATGGTCCATCATTGATCTGCAGTGATATATGTTGTCTTTTCCTTTCTTTAAAGTCTTGATGATCCCTGATTTCAAACCAAAATAAAATCAATTTGTATGTTACCAATCTTACTCCCATTTTTAGTATGTGGGTGACTCTTGGAGTCATAACATAAATGGAGTCGTTGTTGGGGACGGAAGTGAAGATATATTCCCTGGGAGAATGACATAGATCTAGCTCTTGATGGTAGACAAGAGAGGGACACAAAAATTGACTATAATTATCTACCTGGCGACTCCACAATCAAAGACTCCACTAGGGAGGATCATGTTGACAAAAAGATGACCATACGAAAGGGGATGACCAAGTATCAGCTTATGAGCTTTCTCCATGAACTCTTGTTTTTCTTTATCAGCTCATTTCTCTCTTTCCCTTTACATATCAAGAGGATTATCATTTTCTTTGTCTATTCGAATGATCATAAGGCTTCCTTTATATATCCATCCTTGGAAGAAGAAGACATTCCCTCTGCCTATGTTGTAGATGTTGATCTTGTATCTTCACCTTAGCCTATTCATAAGGATGAGCTTTGTATTGAAATCCCTCCTGAATTTGATCACCCTTGTAACCTTGAAGAGGTTGAAACTGATTCAAAGCCTTCTCAAATCTCATCACCTTCTGTTGTTATTATTGAACCTTTCCATCATCTTGTTAAACCTCATATCCAACCCACTAGTTTTCAAACTAGAATCAGAGACAAGATATTTAAACCTTTAAGTTTTCCATATCACCTTCATCCTTATCATCTTGATTTCCTTGAGTATGTTCCTCGGTTCTCTGGAAAAGATCATGTTACAGATGAGAGGCATTTGGAGGCCTTTGATAACTTTGTTGATCAGTTTGAGACAGTTCATGGCGATGTTACAATGAGGTTGTTCTTCAAATATTTGTTTGGAGATGTTGTTGTGTGGTTTAAACGTTTGAAAGTCGATTCCATTGGTTCTTGGATCGAGCTACGCAATGCATTTTTAAAGTGTTGGGGTGAGAACAAGTCCCTTGATCAGTACTTGGCTGATTTTAATGCTTTGAGGAGAGGGGAAGAGGAAGCCTTGGTTGTCTTCAATAGGAGGTTTTATAGTGTTTATCATAACATGCCAGTGGAAATCTGACCTTCTGAGATTGTTGCCATGGTGTACTATGTAATGGCTCAGCATTCAGAGCTTGTTCTTCTCTTGAGAGAAAGGAAATATTCATCCTTAAAGTGCTTATTTGAAGATGTTGAAGAAGTCAAGGAGAACATCCATGCTAGCAAGAAGGTTCGAGATCGAGTATATTTTGAAAATCTACATGCACAAGATGAGCAGCAAGAGGATTGTCAGTATATTTCAAATTTTAGCAAAAATACAATGAGTATGAATCAGATCTGGAACAGCAGCAAGGTTGTAAGTATGTTTTACATTTGGAACTGGATTCTTCAGTATGTTCAGATTTTCCTATAGACAGGGATGCATGTCATGTTTATGATCAGTTTCTGAAATATTTTGAGCATGAGGTAACAGATGATTGTATAGATAATCATATGTTCCTAGTTGAGCATTATCAGTATGATTTAAATTATGTCGTGCAATTATCTCGTGATCATTATTTTAAAGAAGAAGTTGTCTCTCCTGATGACCAAGATCTTCATATGAAAGAGAAAGAAGGTTATTAGTTTTCAAGCAAAGAGGCATCCATGGATGAGCAGTTTTTTCCCGAGGATCAGCATGTTTTTTATCTTGGTTTCAAATATTCATTTGCAACCTTGTTGGAGTCAAGTTTTTCAGATTTTCTAAAAATTTTAGATTTCATTTCATCAGCATTCATGGGTAAGTATGGTTTTCTAAAGGATTCTTTATCATTGTTAGTATATTTCTGGTTTTATCTATTGATCAGTGATAGAGACAAGATCATCTCAGTCTTAAAATTACTTGAATGGATATTGTGGAAATCTGCTTTTACTTAACCAAATTGCATATTTTGTTAGAGGTAGGGTAGTGTAGGAAATAAGCTCGCTTCCCGAGAATTTTCTTTCCTTCAAGTTTCCAGCAGGTAATAAGCTCGTTTCCTGAGCCTTTCTTTCCTTAGTTTATAGTGAGTCTTTCAGTTTTCTTGAATAAGTGGCAAATGCTAGCAGTTTTAGAGGTTGGTTACATAGACTCCATATCCCAACGGATAAGGCAACTGGAACTGCTAAGGTTCTTGGAAGCCTCACAGGGAGACCCCCATCCCAGTTGGAGCCTGATGTTAGCACAAACATCTGCAGCGACAAAAGTAACTCAAAGGCGTTGTGAACTCTAGTTCTGGAAAGTGACACTACCGAAATTGAGCTCACACCAGGTTGGCAAAGTCCTTTGTTTGTACAGGAAATGTCCAAACGTAGCATTCAGAGCAGTCCATTTCGGGCTTGAAATACAAGAAAACAAACAAGTTCAATTTTCAACAGTGGAGATCCCATGTACAGTTCAGATTAGTTGCTCTCATGCATTCGGAGTTTCAAAGTCGTGCAAGGATTAACGACCAAACGAAAGCCTCGAAGTGTCAAAGTCCTAAAGTCTCGAAGTGATGAGAGACTGCCACATCAACCAGGAGAAAGTTACTTCGGGTGATGTCCATTATCTACATCCTGAACTCTTGAAATCCCGAAGCCCGAAGTGTCGAAGTAACGAGAGACTTCCACGTCAACCGGGAGAAGGTTACTTCGAGTGATTTCCATGCTCTACATCCCAAACTCTTGAAATCCCGAAGCCCAAAGTGCTGAAGTAACGAGAGACTGCCACATCAACCAGGAAAAGTTACTTTGGGTGATTTCCATGCTCTACATCCTGAAGTCCCGAAGTGTCGAAGTCCCGAAGTGACGCGATACTGCCACATCAACTGGGAGAAAGTTACTTCGGATGATTTCCATGTTGTACATCCCAAAGTCCCGAAGTGACAAAGACACCTGGCACCCATCAGTTCAGACACGTGGTGCTCATCCATAGTAGTTGTGACATCATATAACGTCAGGCTGCCACGTCACTCCGGGAGTTTTTCATGCTTCATAATCCAAAACTCCTGAAGCCCAAAGTGTCGAAGTGTCGAAGACACTTGGCACTCATCTGTCAAGACTTGTGGTGCTCATCCGTGGAGACAAGTGGTTTCCATCTGGCCCTAACATGTGGCACTCATGCCAGGTCATTTGGCTACGTCATTCGCCCATTTCCACGTGACATGTGTCACCCTTCTTTCCATGACACGTCAGCACAATAGTGTCAGGCCACCAAATCAGATTCAAGAGATCGTCCTTAGGGAGGTATTCCTGCTCAGCATTCAAAGCTCCCAAACGCCAAAATTGGCTCCATCTCTAAACATGGTTAAAAGGATTCTGGAGTTGGCAGACTAATAAATATTGCAGGGGCGCTAAAATAGCAGGGTTTCCCAGATCACAGATTGCAACAGATCGACGGCCACAATTCATTACGAGGAAGGAACATGCTCGAATGTTAAAATTCTAGAGCAGTACCGCAATCGAAACCATGGTATAACTAGAGAGGTACGTGGCATTTGGTGGTGGATTGCGGGATTCGGAGTGGTGTGCATCCAAACGGCCCTTGACAACCTATGAAATCACGTGCTTATATCACGTCTAGGGTCCAATCCGAGAGTAGCGAGTGGCGATAAAACTTGGCATTAAGCCAAATCATCAAAGGAAAAGTCACGAAGAGAGCAGGACGCTAGCAAACCACGATCAGTCCCTCACAGAGAAAACAGGAATGTAGAAGACTCCCAGAACGACCTTTCAGTTGTGACACGTTATCAAGCTGCTGGAATCACTTTCATGTCAGATTAGATAAGGTTATTAAGATAATTCAAGTATGTCCTATTTTGGGGGGATTTTCTTGTAACTTCCCAAATTTCAGGGTACGAGTCATCAGGCAGTTGTTTCTATTTTGAGAAAAAAATATTTTTTGTAACAGAAGCTATCTAAAGGAGTTCAGCCTCCTGGAAACTATATATTCTAATGTTTTTCATGTAAAAAGGTTTGGCCCAAGACCGGGGGGGTTTTGAGAAATGGAATGACTGTATATTTCAATTTGTAAGTCGGAGGGGCATTTAGCTGTAAATTGTATGTTATTGAAAATTCATATGAGTTGTTTTATCATATTTGTCTTTTATGTTCTATGTTCTATTCTTCATCTTGTTTGAATGTATTGTTGATTTTAAGGATTAAAATATTTCCTTTGATTGATAGATTCTTGATGCAATAGAGGATCTGTTGTAAGCTTGCCTATTTATCATTGTTTACTGTTCAGACACATCTAAATTCTCTTTGCAGAGAGGATCTCTGCTTAGCAAACATTCGTCTTTATGTTAATTCTCGTATTCTTCTCTTCATCATTATACAAATATTTTGTCTGATAGGGATCTTAAATGCCTTCAATGAGCATATTGTTTATGACTCCATAGCCCAATGGTCCATCATTGATCTGCAGTGATATAGGTCGTATTTTCCTTTCTTTAAAGTCTTGTTGATCCTTGATTTCAAACCAAAATAAAATCAATTTGTATGTTACCAAGCTTACTCCCATTTGCAGTCTAGGGGTGACTCTTGGAGTGATAACAGGAGCAATTATTTGATCTACACTGAGTGCCAAGCTTAAAAAAGATAACTATTGCATCTGTGTATTTAGAAAATGATCAATTTGTTTGGTATCAATTGATTTGTTAAAGAAAAAATGAGTATTT
>ML808093.1:275286-305708 GCA_009831015.1 Picea engelmannii | reverse complement strand
ATGCATATCCCTGAAGATCTTCCCTTATCTGACCAACTATTGAGGAAAAGATATGAAATGATCTTACTCAAGCATTTTCAGATCTTACTTGGCTAAAGAAATATAGATGAGAATATCACCCTATGTTTATAGCCATCAAAAAATTGTTTCCTAATCCACAAGTATTGGTTACAAGTGCTTAGGCTTATTTTTTTATAAATGAAAGATTGTTGGACCAAAGCATTATTGAGCCATTGTTCGTTCATACACAGAGCGTAATTCATGGATGGGTGAAAAATAACCATACCTGTAATCGATATCTTAAAAGGGTAAATATGGCCGAGTGTTTCATTCCTAGGCTTAGATCTCAGAGCTTAACCACCCGCAAATCGAAATGAAACAATAACCATACTAGGGTGACGGCCTGATGGGGAAAGTATGGAGTGACGTGCATTTACTGCACATCACTTCCATATCCTTTTCATTCAATTTCGAAGTACACGACAACCAACACTCACTAATACATTTAACCATGGAATTAATTTCCAAACCATTGAAATATGAGACCACATTTCTTGCCAAATGTGCCACCCAAAACATTCACATTAACCATTGCCAAACTTCCATACCATACTATATGTATTTCCTTATCAAATGTGCCCAATATAAATCAAATGCAAATTTCATAGCCACTAACCAACCATTAATAGTTAGGATTAACACTAACTCATTTTGATTTTAATTTCACATAACTCATAGCATAGCATAACATAGACCCTTTCTTCTAGGATTTTTATAAGTTTCATTATTTTTCTTTTGTTTATATCGTTACTAACATATTTATTTTGCATGTGTATCCAAGTAATAATCGTGGTGACATGATTAAACATAGAAACTATAATATATTCCAATCATAACATACAATTAAAGCTTCGAATAATAGAACATCCCATAAAATGCACCATCCACCTGTCGCTATGTCAAAAAAATGAAACCAAGATTGCATCGTCAACCATATAAGACCCTATAAGCAACATTGAAAAAACAACAAAAAATGTGTGATATGACTATCTCCAAGCCTCCAGTCTACTAGGGGTTCCCACCTACTAGTATTATATATCATTAGCATAGTTTAAATAAAAGGCTTTAGCAATACTCTGTAGGCAAAATTCCTAGTGGAGATTTTTATCGTCAACAAACTGGCTACTCCACAGGGAAATTTGTTTCCAACAGATTAAGAACTCAGAATCTCTGGTTTTTCAGTCCAAGAACAACAGATCAAGAAGATATAACCATAATTATTATACAACAAGGGGAGGTGAGTAGATTTAATGGAAAAATGATTGGGAATTTGGGAATAACTCATGGAAAGTGTTAAGTATGAGGGGGTTTATCCCTATATGTATAATAATTCAACCATAAATTTCTCTTGACTTCAAGGAGAAAAAATTTATGGACTTGTTCTTTTGAATCTCAAAATGGATGAAGAAACGGAAAGCAGAAGCGGGAAGTAACCAATTATCTCATAAGACAGCAGTGAAAGCAGATAAAAAATTCAATGATGTCTTCAGGGGGAACATCATAACAACCATGTAAGCTTGATTGTTATTGACTAACAATACCCTTCAAGAGTGTCACTGTGGTAGGACTGATCCAACATTTTATTCTTGGCCAAAAATTGAACTCAAAAGATGAAAAGCAATAAATTTCATAACAGACTGAAACCGTAGAATTTAGAACGATAGAAATAAAATGACATAATTGCAGAAGCAAGAGGAAAACTACTAAAATGAAAGAAGAATTGAAAACTGTTTTGAAAGAAGAATTGAAAAAGAAGTAATAAAACTACAAAAATGAAAACAAAATTGAACTACTAATATCCAGAACAATCCAAACAACGTTAAATTCTTCAAGTTGGTTCCACATAGTTTTTTAAGTGAGAACCGTTAGTGTTGTAGGAAAACAATCGCTCTTGTAAATCTTTAAGAATGTAACAGTTTGTACCCAGGACAAAAGCAATCTTGAAAGGATCTAGCCATAATTTTTGAAACTTTGAGTGTCTTCCCCTATCAGCATGAGTTGAATCCCACATCAATACTTTCTCATTGACTTTAAATTTGGCAGTATTGACACTCTTGTTGAAATACTTCTTAACAGTCTATTGTCTCCTTTTTATATTACCCAAGGAAAACATCCTTTGCTCCTCTAAAGACAGGAGTGCATTCATCCTTTGTGAAACATTAGAATAATTTAATTCTTCGATCTATAGCATTACCCTTAAGGAGGAAATTTCTAGCTCAGTAGGCATAATGTCTTCTTGAACATAAACAAGATGGAAAGGAGTTCAACCAATGCTCACCTTGGTGGTCGTTCTATCTTCCCAAAGGGCGTAAGTGAGAAGAGTGTGCCATTGAAGAGCTTATCTTCGATGAGCCTTTTGACGATTCTCACCAGATTCTTGTTAGTAGACTCGGCCTGCCCATTTCATTGGGGATAATAAGCTGACGAGGTGAAATGTTTAACTCCCAACTTATCTAAAAATTGGGTCAGCTTAGTAGAAATAAAAGCAGGACCATTGTTTGTAATAATTTCCAATGGAAGACCAAATATGGAAAAGATGTTATTTTCAAGGAAGGAAATCACCTGATCATCTGTCGAATGTTTAAGAGGGACAACTTCAATCCACTTTTTAAAATAGTCCGTGGATTTTAAAATGAAGACTTGTCCTGCTAAATACAAAGGATTAATAGGACCAATAAAATCCAATCCCATTTTGAAAAAGGAAAGTCTGGGAGGACAGGTTGTAATGGCATGGATGAAAGGTGTTCTTTCCCAGCAAATTTTTGGCACTTGTCAAAAGATCTCAAAAAAACATAAGAGTCACAAAATATTGAAGGCCAATAATATCTTTTTCTAATAATCTTGAAAGCAGTGGTTTTAGCAAAAAAATGACCTCCTACATGAATAACAGAATTTGAAGAACCATGAGTTTCTTGCAACATTTTTTGTGCTTCCTCATTGTTTACACAACGAAGCAACATACCATCAGCAGATCTTCGAAACAAGAAGTCTCCTATAATGATGTATCTAGCATATTCAAGATGAAGCCTTCTCTTTTGATGAGTGTCTAAGTTGTATGGACATATTTGGTTTTGTAAATAGTAAACCAAATTCTTATACCAATGATGTTCAAACATAGGAAGGATATGATTATCAATGTAGAATAGTGCTGATAGGGAACTATCCTGTTCATCAATTTCTTCACTATTTTTAGCATGTTGAGCTAAGTGAAGGGCTAAGTCACTTCCCTTGATAGTGGTATAAGTCAGGATATTTAAATCATGCTCTTGGATCTTGGCAAGACAATGTGCAAGATTCCCTGAAAGATAAGTCAGTCAGAGAAAAAACTTGACAGAAGGTAAAGGGACTTTTACCCATGTATTCTTACCTAAGATGAAGTTGCAAAATTTTTCAACATCTTTAACAAGAGAGAAATCATGTTTTTCAATAAAATAATACTTAAATTCATCATCAGACAAACTTTGACTCATGTAATCCACTGGTTTTTCATTACCTTGGTCATCACCTTGCATGAGGATAACATAAACTGCTTCCTTTGTGGCATTAGTATATATCATGAATTCTTTCTCAAAATTTGGCTTCGCCAAAACCAGTGTGGAACTTATTGCTTTCTTGATACCTACAAAAACATTTTCGACATCATATGTCCAAGAAAAATAACGATCTTTCTTAAGAAGATTATGAATTAGTTTGACCGTTACAACAAAAACAAGAACAAACCTACAGACAAAATTAATAACACCCATAAAATATTGGACCTCCTTCTTTGAAGAGGGAGCAGGCGTATTAAGGATAGAAACACTCCTTTCAGGATCAATGCTTATTCCCGAATCGGATACGATGTGTCCAAGGAGATTTACCTTGGTAACACCGAAAATAGACTTAGAAGGGTTTAGAGAAATGCCAAATTTCCTGCATCGCATGAGAACTCTTTTAAGATGACCAAAATGATCTGATTGGTTTTTAGAGTACACAGTTAAGTCATCAAGATAGATCTGAATGATCTTGCCGATCAAATCGTCAAAATTTATTTTCATAGCTCTTTGAAAAGTGGTACCTACATTAGATAAGCCAAAAGGCGTGTGTTCATAAGAAAAGGTGCCCCAACAAGTAATAAAGGTGGTTTTATATTTGTCTTCCCTTTTTACCTTGATTTGATTGTAACCGGAAAAACTATCAAGTAAGGACATCATTTGTGATGATGCAACTTGCTGCAAAATCATTTCCATATTAGGGAGAGGAAAGTGATATGTTATATTAGTTTGATTCAATGCACGAAAATCTATGCATAATCTGATCTGACCAATTTTTTTCCGAACGAGAACCAAGTTGGAAACCTATTCAGAATACTTGACCGGAAAGATGATTCCAACCTTCAAGAGTTTTTCAAACTCCTTTCAAATAGTTTCTTTTAGTGCAGGGTTGATAGGTATTTGTTTTTTCCTAACTGGTTTTATTCCTTCCTTGATGGGAATGGCATTTTGTATAAGAGTGATATCAAAACCACGAAGATCCCCATAAGACCAAGAAAAAACATCTTGAAATTCACCAAGCAGTCTAGAAAAATTCATTCTTTCTTCATCAGAACATTGGGAACCTATTTTAACATTCTTTGGAGACTCTAGTGTTCCAATGTTCAAGTAGATGGCTTCACCCACCTTCCTTTTTTACTCATCTTCTTTATGTTTGTCTTTATTTCCTATATCACTCGATGAAAATGAACTCTCTAGAGGAGTCAAGCCCTTAGGAATCCATGGATATAATTTCCTTGGGCTTATATGGTTCATTTTGAATGAAAGCACATATGCTCTCATCACTAGGGAAGACCTGCCATGATTCTATATTGTCAAGGATATGTGGACGATATAGAGTTTTAAAAGTACAATCAGGTCTGTGTGGCAGAAGTTGTCGATTAGGAGAGTCTGCAAAAATATCTAATCGATCAAACATTGAGTTCAATTCCCTCTTAACATGAGTAATGTTGAAATATAGTAGGTTATATATAAGTGTCCAAATCGTTTGGGTGTAGTGTTTCATCAACTTGTTACTAGGAGAGTATATATTGCGTACAAGGTTCACAACAAGCTCAGAATCCCCAAAAAATATAAGGTGACCACAACCCATATTATAGGCATTCTCAATGCCTAATAATAAGGATTTGAATTTAGTGACATTGTTTGTGCAAGCAAACTCTAACCTATAACAAAAGTTATGAATTTTTCCCACAGGAGAGTACAAGACAATGCCAACTTTGTTTCCTTCATTAGAGCATGAACCATCAAAGTGCATGTGCCACATACCATTGTCTAAGTTGATTTGTTCCAAGGGAGTGTTATCCTCCTCGACAAATATGGAATACACCCCTAGGTCCTCTTCGATATAATTCACATTAGGTTGTGGAACACTTTCTATGTAAGGTGAAATCCTTCCCTCTCTAAGGACTATGATGTTTTTACCATTCCGAGGAATAGATAAGTGTGTCTTGTCGAGTGAGAGGTATCCACCCATCAAAGCTTGCCAATATCTTCCTAAGATGATTGAGTAATTTCTTTCTAGCATATCAATTACCTGAATATTAAGGGTTGTCCTTATTTCAGGGTGTGCGCACAAAACCAAGGTCACGTCTTTGATTTCACCTATGGTAATTTGTTGTAGACTATTATAAGAGAGCATGCTTCTAGAATTTTCATTTGTACAAGACAAGCCTAGCTCTTCCATAATAATCTTCAACATTACACTTGGGCCCGAACCACCGTTAATAAGGCAACAATGGACGATCTTATCCATAATCTTTACAGAAATATAAAAAAGGGGGATTTTTTACAGGGTATCTAAAGTTATATACACCCACTTTATTTATAGATGAATCCTCTTCATTTACCTCTTCAGAGAGGTTGGCTAAAATGAAATATTTTCCTTCCATGAATTGTTTTAGATGCCTCTGTTGTTTAAGGATGACAACCATGTACAGAAGGGTTGCTTCTGCTTTAATGTTGGCCAACTGATTTAGAATATTGTATTTGGAAGAGAGGAGAGGGGAGTTAGTTCCTTGACTGTCAGGAGCCTTACGAACTTGAATAGTGGAAGTTGGTGAGGATGAGCTCCGGCTAGAAGAATTGTGGGGAGGATCATATTTGCCTTTGGGAGCATAGGATTTGTTCCTAGTATTGATTATCATGACATCTTCTAGCTCTACAATGGTATTTTATGGTCTTTTACCAAAGATCATATCTCTGGCACTCTTCTTTACCTCACATGTGGTTTCCTCATGGTGTTGCTCACAAAAGTTACACCAACTACGAGGCATGATATCTTTAGGTTGAAAATTATTTTCATTTGGATTTCTAAAGGGGGGTGCAAAAGAGGATGAAGCTCCAGGGGTAAGAGGGGATACATTTCACTTTCACTCATATGCTAGCATACGATTATTCATTTCTTGTACAAGATGTAAGAGTGCAGACATGTTTATCTGTTTAATTAATTCTCCCTGAGGAAGATTTGTTCTTTCAAGTTGTTCTTCATACTCTAAACAAGTATGAAGAACGAAACTGAGGTTATCAATGGATTTTTCCTCAAGCCTATGACGATAGGGGGAATGTAATGCATTATAATAATGCATGAAAGCGGCTTGGTTCTGAGGTCGAATGAGTTCGGGGATTTGATTGTATAACTTGGTGAAATGAAAGTTGAAGGACTTGATGGTTTCACCATCCTTATAAGTGATGTTATTGTATTCCCGTAAATTCTCAGGTGGGCTTTTGTATTGCCCATAGGTGGATTTGAACCAATAGACTAACTCCTCCCAAGTAGATAGAATCTTAGGAGGAATGTCAAATAAATCATCTGCAGCCTTCCCTTTAAGGGAATTGACAAATAAGTGCATGCAAGTATTGTTTTCATTGGCTCCTATGTTGTGACAAGAATTATAAAATCCCACTAAGTGTTCATTTGTAGTGATAGTGTTATTCCCCGAAAACCTAGGACGATTCTCTTTGAATTTAGGAAGTGGACGAGTAGTAGGTGCTAGGTTAAGAGGAGAGGAAACATGCCATGAGGTGGTTGTAGCATCTTCTTCAAATTGAAAAAGCCCATACTTTTTAATGGCTTTGGTGAGGTTTGTGGTAGATTGGACAGGGACTTGGTGACTATATAAGCTACCAATCATTGACAAAGATGACGACTGAGATGAGGAAGAACTTCCAGTCCCACCAGAGCCACCACTAGATTCCATCTTGTGGATAATAGGTAAGGGAGAGAAAGACAAACTGGAAGAATTAGACAATTTTATCCTTAGAGCACCTTGTTGGGTTGATAACACAACGTTATTTCTTCCTATTTCAGAAATATGATTAATTTCAGGTGATATGCCTCTTCTTCTCCTAGAAACATGAGGGTCTAAGGACATGAAAAGAAGGTCAAAGTTGAAGGAAAAATAAAGTTATGGTTGATTCCTAAGCTGTCTACATCTAGCTTCCCAACGTTCTTGGGCACTTATGTCTTGTTCATTTGCTGCCCATGAATGTTTAAGCTCAACGTGAGTATTAGCAGTGTCTAAAATGGTGTTAAACAAATTTAAAGCAATGTTGGGATGATCTTGAAGACCAGGCTCAATATTAGGCTTCCTTGCAATAGGTAAAATCATTAAGAAATGAAACATTCAAAGAATTAATATAAAAAAAATAGATATATTTGATGATAATCAAGGATAAAAAATCAACCACGGAGATATTGAAAATCTCCCCAGTATGGTCACCAAAAATAAATGTTGAGGAAAAGATATGAAATAATCTTACTCAAGCATTTTCAAATCTTACTTGGATAAAGAAAGATAGATGGGAATATCACCCTATGTTTATAGCCATCAAAAAATTGTTTCCTAATCCACAAGTATTGGTTACAAGTGCTTAGGTTGGTTTTTTTATAAATGAAAGATTGCTGAAAAATTCAATATTTATGTAATTTTCTGAATATAACAGATGCATAAATAAATGTAGAGACAGAAGTAAAAACACCAAGTCAATAATCAACATAGCTGAGACATAAAACAATCATTTATTCCATTCCAATTTATCAAAAGAATCCTTCTCTTTAAAAACTTCCCTACGGAAGTTTGGACCAAAGTCAAACTTATATGTCCCCGATGAAAACCATACAGAGAGACTTCTGACAGAAAATAAAAAACTGAACATTGAAAGCTAGATTATCTTGTCACATATTTTTTCCCACTCGACTCTACACAATATCCTTTATTAGTCATGAAATTTAATTCACAAATAGACAAGTCTACATAGACTAGCAAAGATAGATCAACACCTCTGAAAAAAAAGTGTCTGAATGATGTAATTCAGCCCTGAATCTTGATGTCTACAATAGGACCCTGCTATCATAAAATATAATTAGGCTTTCAATGAATTAAAGAATGAATGGAAACTAAATTATCTCAATAAAACTCAAAGAGCAGACCTTAGTATGCTTTCTCCTTCTATTATCCTCTTGTTCCTCCTTCTCTTTTTGCCTTTAAGCAATCATAACTAGTTGAAGTAGTTAAAATACCTCTTTAGTTAAGTTAACTAAAGCTCAACCAACTTTTTGGTTAAGGGGAAAAAGTAATAAAATAATAATAAGGGTCTTTAATAAATAATAACTAGTAGGTGGGACCCCTTGTGACTCCCTTTAGTTTCTTTAACAAGCATAACACAACAATCAATCAAACACATCCCTCCTTGTGGCTCCCATCATCACTCTCATAATTTGAAAATTTATATCAATGATAATTGAAACTATATCGAAAAATATAATATCCATATATTCGAAAAATAGTGTGTTGTCCAAAATTTCAGAAGTCAGTTGTTCTCAACAATAAATAAATAAAAACACTTATAACCCATATTTTCCACTCTGGGAGGCAATCTTCCCCTTGTTTCTTTTGTCTCCCTTTGATTTCTCTGAATCTGCCTTAGGCTATGTGGATCCTTTAGGCCTAATTTCACTAATAACATGAGGGCAATCATCTCTCAAATGCATGCAGGATGACACAGATTTGGCATAGTCATTTGAGGGAGAGGAGGGGGCAACAATTACTTTTCCTTTATCAAGAGTATGGTGGGCCTCAATTTTTAACCTTTTTCTTGCATGGGATTACTGTATTGGTGAGTGGGCAGGGGTAGCTTGGACAATTTGATTAACAGGTGGAGGAGCAGGTAGAGACAAGTTGGGCCAGCCACGATGTTGGGATACTTCTGGGTGGACAATCTCTTGTTATCCATCGTTTTCAGGGACTTCAGGTTGTAATGAGACATGAGGGTGAACTGGGATACCAGGGACATGTGGGGATTGGAAAGGAATCCTTTCTGGCCTAGGTTGGACAACTCCTTGTCCAATCCAGTTAAAAAATCCATCTTGAAATAGTTGGCTCAACTCTTGCGAGTCTGCGTCTAAATGTATAGAAAACCTTGGCCTTCTAGGGCCCCTGTTCCAATTTCCTCTTCCTCTGTTACCCCGGCCATGGCTACCTTTGTTGAAAAAGATCATTCATGTATGCATTACTTATTAGAAAATAGTTTCTTCAACAAACCATACATGACATCTATTTAAATATGAAACAAATTTTGGCTCAACAACACATCAGACTCATGCAATCCAATCCATAAAATTGTTTAATACTTTTCAATGAGAAAGGGATGAATAAGGGTTCTGGGATATATGAGGGATTGTATTGAGAGAAAAGTGGTAAAATGAAGGGGAATCGATCATGATTACTGCTCAACATATCATCAAACAATCAACTGTATTGTAAATCAAAACATATCATTGTAACTCATCCCTGTGCCATCCTTTAACTAATATAATACAGAGTTTTATTTAACTATAATTTAATTTTAAGAATAGGGAGTGGATAGTGAATATGGGAAGGAGAGGGGACTTGTAATGTGCGAAAAGTGAGAGAATGGTAGGGAAAAAAATATTGTTAATAAAACAAATCAAGTAATCCATATACACAACTCTGTACTCAATACAAAACATACCAACCCAAATCAATAATTATTATGTATCAAAACTGTTCACTGCTCCACATTCAAACTCTTCAAAACTTCTCAATTAACACAATCTGCAATCATACTCATAATCACTATGACTTTCAAAAGTCATGTTAAGAGAATACTTGGTCTCTAATTCCTTTCCTTTCATTTAAAACAAAATCGAAAGAAAGTACACAACAACATTGCTCCACCTTTATCTACAATACATCACTATAAAATATAAAAAATTGTCCATAAATTCGCAATTTCCCAAATAAAACATATGCACAGGTCCCTTTCCAAATTGAAAAAACTTCTAAA
Source organism: Picea engelmannii (assembly GCA_009831015.1). NCBI lineage: Eukaryota > Viridiplantae > Streptophyta > Pinopsida > Pinales > Pinaceae > Picea > Picea engelmannii. The sequence goes on along the minus strand of ML808093.1, from coordinate 295,308 downwards.
AATTTCCCGATTTCATTCCTTATTCATTATATCAACCAATAAAAAATTGCAATGAAACCATAATATAAAACCCAAGCTTCATCACTGATGATGTAATTATATACAATATGCACAATGCTTCCAAAATAGATACACAGTGAAATAACTAAATAACACAGTCATCACTTTCATAACTCGCTATGATCCCAATCGGGACTAGTGAAACACACAATAGTCACCCACTTGTAATTAACACCATGTTGTAAGAACACAACGATCCAAAGCATAACGAAAAAGAGGCATCCCTTTGACTGTATATTATTACTCATCCTCGATCACAACTTTCCAACCAATTCAATAAAAAAAAAACGAGATAATTACTCGATGCAACTGTCATAACCACTCAACCAATCTATGACAATCAAAATATGCCCGACAAGAGTAAGAACAGTTGGGGATTATTAAAATCGGGATCTGTAAAAATGAATACAAATAAGTAATCAAGATTTCACTCAGTCATCAATAGAACAAAGAGACTGGAGGTCCTCAAAACATATCAACCAATAGGAAGAGACCCTTTGATACAAGCACGGTAGAACCACAAGGTTCCTTATAAATCCTGGTCTGTGTAATGGAGAAACAATTCAACGATGGGTAGGGTAGGAAACTGATGCAGAGGAGAAGTGAATGTCCACTAGATAGTGACAATTACCCAGAACACATAGAGGTATAACATTTGTCAATTTCTCATGATATGAATCAATTGATACAATGCCAGTGGGAATGCAGACCGGAGGCATAACTTATATCACCCAACAACCATAAAGAATATATATTGGCATAATGGCCACCCTAAGACCAAATTCTAAGATACGTTGATGCCAAGACCATGAGAATAAACCCATCACCATCTGAATAAACCCATGACCCTGACTCTGGAAAAAAAATAGTGACCAAATGGTAGTCCGAGCAAATACACAACAACCAAATGGCAATCTGAATATGACTGGACAGGATTACCCTCATAATTGTGAGGAAGCAACCAGAAAGGATAAACAGAGCGAAACCCTCCATCAATTAAATAGAGTGATAATACCCATATCCAACCAAAAAAAAACAAAGAGACTCATCACGATTTTCACCAACAGAACAACCAGTGAATGCACAACTCAACCAACCAGTTCTTTTACTTGCAAATCGAAAAACCACACAGTCATTCTAGAGATAAAAACCACACATTTACACAGTTGAAAATATCAGGAAAACACAGAGCGTAATTCATGGATGGGTGAAAAAGAACCATACTTGTAACCAATAGCTTAAAAGGGGTGAGTTGGCCGAGCATTTCCTTCCCAAGCTTGGATCTTGGAGCTTAACCACCAACAAATCGAAATGCAACAATAACCATACTAGAGTGACGACCCGATGGGGGAAGTATGGAGTGATGTGCATTTACTTCACATCGCTTCCATCTCCTCTTCATTCAATTTCGAAGTACACGACAACCAACACCCACTAATACATTTAACCATGGCATTAATTTCCAAACCATTGAAATTTGCGAACACATTGCTTGCCAAATGTGCCACCCAAAACATTCACATTAACCATTTCCAAACTTCCATACCATACCATATGTATTTCCATATCAAATTCACCCAATATAACTCAAATGAAAATAACATAGCCACTAACCAACCATTAATAGTTAGGATTAACACTAACTTGTTTTCATTTTAATTGCACATAACTCCTAGCATAGCATAACATAGATCCTTTCTTCTAGGATTTTTATAAGTTTCATTCTTTTGATTTTGTTTATATCCTTACTAACATATTTCTTGTGCATGTGTAGCTAGGTAATAATCATGGTGACATGATTAAACATAGAAACTGTAATATATGCCAATCATAACATAAAATTAAATATTTGAATAACATAACATCCCATAAAATGCATCATCCACTTGTCACTATGTCAAAAGAATGAAACCAAGATTGCATCGTCAACCATATAAGACCCTATAAGCAACATCGAAACAACAACAAAAAAATGTGTGATATGACTATCTCTGAGCCTCCATTCTACAAGGGGGTCCCACCTACTAGTATTATATATCATTAGCATAGTTTAAATAATAGGCTTTAGCAATACTTTGTGGGCAAAATTCCTCGTGGCGATTTTTTATCATCAACACCTACCTTTTTCATACCAAATGTAAAACTTCCTCTCATTCCCATAATTTTCAGCCCCATCACTTTCAGCATGACCTACGCCTTCCACGGGTGGATGTGACCAAATTTGATGGATTGGACTCCACTGGTAGGGTAACTCTAATGGAACATTATTTATCTTTGTATGGAATTAAAGATGAGTGGGCCAAACTTCGGTATGGTGTTCTCCATATAGATCAAGAACGTTAGCACTGGTGGCAATGGAGAAATTTTTTATGGCAAGGGTATGTATCTTGGACACACTTTGTGGCAGATCTTTATGAATGCTTTGACACTGACACCAACCATTTAGGCCGTTTGACAAAGTTGAAACAATCTGGCATCGTGAAAGACTTTATAGCTGCTTCTGAGAGACTAGATTTTCGTACAGAGGGCATGTCTGATGCTTTTTTTTGAGAATGTTTTATCAATGGCCTCAAAGATGACATTCATGCTCATGTCCTCATGGATTAGCCTCAGAGTTGGGTGGATGCTACTAAAAGAGATAAGGAAGCACAACAAGTTGTCTCTTCTCAACACAAAAAACTCTCATTTATTCCTCACACTAAACCAGTAACTCCCACTCCTCATTCTACTCCACTAAAGATCCAAAAATTGACCAGGGCCAAAATGGCTGAATGTCAACTCAAAGGCATTTGTTATAATTGTGATGAAAAATATTTTTCGGGACACAATTGTAAGGAACAAAATATTTTTATGGCCATCTCAGAGGATGTTTCAGAAGAGGATGTTGAGGCACCCTTGTGTCTCTGTCACTTGAACCCACTAACATAACCCCTCCCTCAGACCCCCCCGAAGTAGAACCAGTCATTTCCGTAAATTCTCTCACTGAATTCTCTACTCGCCAAACCCTCAAGCTAATTGGTTACATCAAGCATAGAAAGGTCATCATTCTTGTTGATAGTGGAAGAACCCATAATTTTATTCATTGCCACATTTCCCAAGAAACTAATTGCTATATTTGTGCAGCCAATAATTTCCAAATCATGATTTCCAATGGTGGGTCCATGAAATGTGGAGGGCGTTGTGAAAATGTGCATCTCCAAATTGTTGAATACCACATGAAATCTCATATGTTTGCTATCGACATGGGAGGTTGTGACATTGTGTTGGGTGCATAATGGATAAGGACTTTGGGTCTCGTTCTCATGGATTTTAAGGAATAAATCATGCAATTCGACTAGGAGGGCCAACAATATAAGTTCCAAGGCATCATCTTCAATTCCTGAGAGATCATTAGTTCCCATCGCATGGAAAAGATGCTAAAAAATGGTCATTCTGGAATTATTTCCCAACTCCATGCCATACAAGAAACTGAGACACCATCTATGTTGCAAGACCTCCAATCCATCCTCTCTAAACATCAAGTGTTTTTTTCCACTCCCTAGGGACTCCCTCCTTCCCGTGGTGTTCATTATCATTCCATTCCCCTTGTCCCAGGAATCCTTCCTCCCAATATCCATCCCTATCGTCACCCCTTTTCCCAGAAAAATGAAATTGAGAAAATGGTTCAAGAACTGCTCAACGCAGGTGTTATCCACCCTAGTGCAAGCCCCTAATCTTCTCCTGTGGTCATTGTCCTTAATAAAGAAGGTTCCTAGCGCATGTGTCCTAACTTCCGTGCCCTCAAAAAACTCACCATTAAAGATAAATTTCCCATTCTTTTCATCGATGACCTATTGGATGAATTAAATGGCAGCCAGTTATTTACTAAACTTGATATTTGTTTTGGCTACCACTAGATCCATATGAAAGAGGAAAACATTCCTAAGACTTCCTTTAGAACTCATGAGGGCCACTATGAGTTTTTGGTCATTCCCTTTGGATTGTGTAATTCTCTCTCCACTTTCCAGAGCCTCATGAATCATGCCTTCTATCCTTTTCTTCATCATTTTGTCTTAGTTTTCTTTGATGATATCCTCATCTATAGAAAAACCTAGACAACCCATATTTCTCATGTGGATTTATTTCTCCATCTACTCTCTCAATGCGAATGTTTCCTCAAACAATCTAAATGTGCTTTTGGTGCCTCAAAAGTCGAGTACTTGGGTCATCTTGTTGGCAAGACCAGTTTCAGGGTGTATCCTAAAAATATTGAAGCTATGCAAGATTGGCCTCACCTAAAGAATCTCAAAATCTTGCAGGGATTTCCAGGTTTAACAGGTTATTATTGCAAGTTTGTTAAGAATTATGGAAATATTGCGGCACCTCTCACTGCACTCCTTAAAAAGAATTCCTTTTTTTGGACTCCAACAATTGCTCAGGATTTTCAAACCTTGAAGATGACCATGTGAACCACTCCAGTCCTAACCCTTCCTAATTTCACAAAGACCTTTGTCCTGGAATGTGATGCTTTCGGGAAAGGAATTGGCACTGTCCTTATGCAAGAGGGTCAACCTTTGGCCTTTACCAACAAAAAGTTGTCCAAGAGAAATTTGGAAAAATCAATCTATGAAAAGGAAATGTTGGCTATTCTGCATGCCATGGATCTTTGGTGCCCTTATCTATTGGGGATACGCTTCCAAATTAAGACAGATCATAAAAGCCTAAAGTATTTTCTAGAACAATACCTTTCCTCCCTTGAGCAACAAAAATGGGTGACTAAGCTCTTTGGATATGATTATGAGATCATTTACAAGAAAAGAAAGGATAGTGTGGTTCCTGATGCACTTTCCCGAAAATATGAAGATGAAGGGTCCCTTTTTTCTCTCTCTTTCATTGTACCAGATTGGCTCCAAGTTGTTCTCCAGGAATGGCTACACGATCCCAAAAGTTTGCATATGATACAACAATTGCAGTCTAATTCTCTAGTTTCCCCAGGGTACTCTTGGATCAATGAGGAGCTTCGATACAAAGGTCGTGTGTATTTAAGTAAACAGTCAAAAATTAAATCCACGGTAATTTTTAGCCTTATGCTACACCCACAACTGGGCTCTCTGGGTTTACCAAAACCTGTGACTGGGTCAAACATTACTTTTTCTGGGAGGGTATGAAACAAGACATTTGTAATTTTGTGGTTGAATGTGATGTGTGTCAATGCAACAAGGGAAAACAATCAAATCTCTTGGCACACTACAACTGTTTCTGATTCCACCTGCTATTTCGCAGGATATCTCTATGGATTTTATTGTATGCTTACCTAAATCAGGAAATAAATCAGTCATTATGGTGGTAGTTGATTGTCTTTCCAAGTATTCTCATTTATGTGCTCTTCAAAACCCATTTACAACATCCACTGTGGCTCAACTTTTCATGGATCAGGTCTTCAAGCTTCATGGCATGCTACATTCTATTGTTTCTGATCGTGACCCAACTTTCACCAGGAATTTTTGGCAAGAATTGTTCAAGCTACAAGGCACCCAATTTCATCTCGACACAACTTATCATCCCCAGACTGATGCTTAAATTGAAGTTGTCAACAAATGTTTGGAAACATATTTGAGGTGTTTTTCATTGGAAAGGAAGAATCAATGGGCTCAATGGTTACCACTAGTTGAATGGTGGTACAACACTTTGTACCATAAATCTACATGCATGACTCCTTTTGAAGCGGTCCATGGACAAAATCCACCTTCAGTTCTCTCATATTTGTTAGGTGTCTTGAAGGTCCAGGCAGTTGACCAAACACTTACAGTTCGAGAGGATATTCTTCGTACCCTCAAAGAGAATTTGGTCATGGCCTAGAATCGCATGAATCAATAAGAAGATCAAGGTCACTCGGAACGTCAATTTGTAGAAGGTGATCAAGTGTTTCTTCGATTGCAACCTTACAAGCAAAATTACCTCAAGGGTGACCATTTTCAGAAACTGGCACCCAAATTTTATGGTCCTTATACTGTTCTCAAGCATGTGGGACAAGTGGCCTATCAGTTAGCTTTTCCCAATCATTCTAAGCTCCATACTATTTTTCGTGTTTCCTTCTTAAATAAGGTGATTGGAACTAAGTGACAAACTCAAACCAACGTTCCCGAGTTGGAGGAAGAAGGATCCATTTGGATACAACCACAAGCAGTTTCGGACCATTGCGAGTGTCGACTATGTCAGTGAACCATCAAGGAAGTGTTAGTCCAGTGGAAAGATACAACTCCAACATATGCCACTTGGGAACCAACTACCATTCTGCAACAATTTTCCCATCTCAAGCCTTGAGGACAAGGTTATGTTTAAGGGGGGGACATGTTAGGGACCTAACCCCTCACGCGGGTAGAATAATATATTTCCATGTAATAAAGGTCAATATTAATAAGGCCTAACAATAAGGAATAATAAGTCCAATGTAAGAATACCTAATAAAATATTCCGCTTCTAAAAGGATCTTCCTCTAGATGGTTCTTTTGATAGACATATTTAGTATAAATAGGAGTCAAGGGCATGAGAACTTTTGTCTTAGATATTATTGTAATAGAGCTCTGATCTACTGGAGGTTTCCCCCTCGAAGAGGCAAGTGAACATTGCTCTCAGTAATCAAAGTGTTCTTTCTGGTATTATTCTGGCATAATTTTGGTATTATTGTGGTGTTGTTCTGGCTATATTGTTGTTCATATGCCATTTCTAGCTATTTATTTATGTTCTGCATACTTTTTATATCTAGAATATTTCATTTCAAGTATGGGTTGTGCCACGTGTTATGCTATGTGGAAGTTCATGGTAGTGCCACATTTAACTAGATTCCATCTCATTTTGGATCGAAGTTTCACGTATTTGTAAGTAGGGAAAAGGTTGAGGTCCCTAGATCCCTGGATTTGAGGTTTCAAGGTCCCATAGTCCCGATGACCGGTGGACAGGTGTCATCGACTAGTGAGAGCGAACCTCGGGAGGATGTGGAGATCAACGCTGGGAGTAGAAAAGGCCAAAGGTCGATATGTTGAAGGTTCGGTGGATAGGTGGTAGGTGACACAGTTGTGCCACGGTAGCAACCATGCCTTGCAGGCATGACACATCATTTCCACATCAAATTGGGATAATGACGTTGATGCCACATGGAACTACAGAGGAATTTGGCTAGTAAAGGCCCAAAAACTTCAAAGGGACATAACATTTTATCTAGGGATCTATTTTGAGAAAAATTACAGTCATTGGAAAGCTCTTGGTGAGTAGAAGATGATGGTATCATTTTTAAATGGATTCGAAGAGACTCAGGAAAAGTGAAAATTTAATACCCCATCCCTTAAAGGCATACTTAGGGGGTTGGGTGTGTTACTGTTGGAGTTACTTCACACACACCTAGGATTTTTTTTTCCTAATGTTTTTCCTTGTTTATTAGTCATAATTAGTCATTATCTAGTCTCCTATATTTTAGGGGAGAATATTCCACCTGGAGAATATTCTCTTTCAGTTGACACTTCAGTTTGACTAATTGAGTTGAGTTTAGATGTTGCATTGGTTTTGTCACCATGAAACATTGGGATCATCACCAGATAATGCACAATTTCCTTGGGATCGTCACCATATTGGTGCACTACCATTGATTCCTTGATCTACTCCTCACTACTCTCTGTTTAGTTAGTTAACTAAAGACAAGTTGACTAGTTAACTCAGCTAGGTGGCAGTTCACTCTCGTAACTTCCTGAGAGAGTAGAATAGGTGGAATTTCACTCCTATAACTACTGGTGTGTGTCCATATCACTCTATACCACCACTATGGCTCATTGGTTCTCCTCCAATGCACACTCATTGAGTTATACAAAGTATATCATGTGTAAATTATTCATTATTCACAACGGTTAATGAGAATTCTTCCATTCTTTCTCTCCTTCTTCTTATTTCTCAAATTATCCCTGCAAATGTGTGTATTATTGTTTATATAGATCTATTATGTGCAGGTTCAACACATTTATATGGTATCAGAGATGACACTACTAATAAAAAGCTACACCAAACATTTTTGCAGGTACAAAAGATTGAAGACAACGGAAATATGGATTTCCAAAAATAATTCATTCTTACACCTTACAACTACTTTGCATGGAAGGAGACAATAATGATTCATATCTGAACCATAGGATTGTATAGGTTAACCTTGAATACAGATACATAACTGACATCAGCCATAGAAAAATCCAAGTATTTAAATCGCATGGATGAAGCACTCAGAACAATTTGCAGTCTTATTTCTCCTGATCTCCTTTTTCACATATCTTCCTGTAAGAATCCCAATGAATCATAGACCACCTTGGAAGGGATATTTGGAAAATAGGATGATATGAGGGGACACATGCTAGAGGTGGAGTTTCTAACATTGGATCCAAAAATCTTCGACAATATCCAAGATTTCTTTACAAAATTTAAGGATTTACTGTCACAACTCAAATCTTGTCGGGTTGATAAATCGAAGGAGGAAAAATGAATGGTTCTCACCATTCTCTCCAAAATTGGTCTTGAATTCTCTATGTTCATATAAATATTCCATTCTATCAGATTCGCCTCTGGATCCACCTCGAAGATGCCTTCTCTTGAGGACTTTATCGAATCCCTGACACAAGAGAAAACCAAGATCATCAACATGGGAAAAATCAAAGGCCCAAAGGTGCATTCACTTACTATGCAAGATGGAAGCCACTGATATCATAAATCTAAAGATAAAGACAAAAATAAATCTCATTCACATCTAAAGAAGGAAGTGTACACAAAACCCTTCATCGATACCTCTAGATCCAAAGGGGGAAAGGGAAGAAAAGGGGAGAAATGCACGTATTGTCACAAAGGATTCCATCCAGAATATGCATGCATGTAAAAAAAAATAGATATAATGTCTCAAATACTTCAGCAAAACAACCTTGGAGATCACATCCTCGAGGGTGCCAAGAAGAAGAAGCCAGAAGATTTGAATCCCAAGAAAGGAAATTCTAGCGATGCCTTGATTGCCATCAACTGCTCTCCTGATGCTTGGATCGTAGATTCAGGAGCATCGCATCACATGGGTACCTCAAAATAATTATATTATTCATTGGATGCATGCAAAGGTCCTCCTATTCTGATGGGGGGAAACTCTTCTATCAAAGTCACTAGAAAAGGAAGGATTGAACTCACCAACGGAAGCTTCGAGAATGTGTTGCACGTTCCCAAAATTTCCATCAACCTTCTCTCCGTGTATCATATGAAGAATTCCAACACTAGAAATAAATTCATATTCACACAAAATTCTATGGACATATATGACATGCAAACCAACTCAAGGGTTTCTACTGGTGAGGTAAATCATCAGTCTATATTGTATACATTTTATGAATTCATTGAACCTGATTCTACTTTACTACTTACTCATGATGATTAAAGTAGTAGGATATGACACAAAAGGTTTGGACATTTGAATTTAATATAAATGCAAAAAATTAGCAAGAAAATATTGGTTGATGGTCTACCAGACATCCATTTCTCCAAGGGAGTATGTGAGGGATGTTTTCTTGAAAAACACCCTCAAGAGAAATTCAACAAAGGAAAGTCTCAGAGAGCTTCTTCACCTTTAGATATGATCCACAGTGACCTTATGGGTCCTTCTACACATCCATCCATCATCAAAGAGAGGGTTGTTCTCATTTTTGTTGATGATTTCTCACGTTTTACATGGATCTACTTTCTCAGGAAAAAATTCGAGGTCTTTCAACACCTCAAAGATTTCAAACCCCTGGTCGAGATATAGTCCAGAAAGAATATCAAATTCCTATGAACTAATAACAGGGGAGAGTATGTCAATAATGAGATCCATGATATTTTCCATGAGGCAGGGATTTAGTTGCAACATACAATTCCCTATACTCCACAGCAAAATGGAGTTGCTGAGTGGAAAAGAAGATCTCTAAAGGAGATGGCATCTTGCATGTTGCATGGAAAGTCACTACCACATAGACTATGGGACAGTGAACTTAATTGTGCAACATACATTCACATTTTCGGTTCACGTGCATGGGTCTGGATTCCCTCTGAAAAGAGGAAGACACTTGATCCACAAAGCACTGAGTGTATTTTTGTTGGATACCTCGACGATGTGAAGGGATATAGGATTATTGATATTTCCTCAGGATGACTCATCATTGAGTGTAGTGTCCAATTCAAGGAAAGTGTCTTGCATGCACCTCAACAGTTGCATGCAGACACCTTCATTCTTCCACCTGTCCAAGATGATGAGCATCCACATGCCGACTCTTCTTCAGATGAGAGTTCTGATTCAGAGGACTCATATAATTCAGATGATTCAGATTCAGAGGACTCAGATGATTCAGATGATTCAGATTCAGATTCAATACAGTCAGATGCAGAGTTAGAGCATCCAAATGCATTTGCAGAGCCAGAGAAGAGGCCTAAGTGGGCACAAACTACTCTTCAGGATGCAGGGGATCTCATTGGTGATCCAGCTGATACTAGGAGGATCCTTCTGTTTCACTCACTGCCACCAAACCATTGCCCTCCATGCATATTTTCTTGGTTCAATCCTCAGATCCACAACCTTATGGAGAGGCTGCTGGAAACCCCTTTTGGGAATATGCCATGTAGGAGGAGTACAATTCCCTCCTCGAGAAATAGAATTGGGATCTCATTCCCCTTCCTTCAGGAAGGAAACTTGTCAGATGTAGATGGGTCTATAGGACCAAGAGCGCAACAGATGGACAAATTAGAAGATACAAATCCAGGCTTGTCACCAAAGGATTTCAACAGGTTCATGGTATTGACTATGATGAGACCTTCGCTCCAGTAGAAAAGATGGATTCCATACGATTGGAACTTGCCATTGTAGCAGCCAAGGGATGGGAATTATATCAGATGGACATGAAGAATTCATTTCTTCATGGTGATCTCTCTGAGGAGATATATATGGAGAAACCCCAAGGATTTATGCAGGACTCATCTTTGTTCTGTTGACTGAAGAAGTCCCTTTATGGCCTCAAGCATACTCCGAAGGCATAGTATGCCAAGATGGACTCCTACCTCTTATCATAGAACTTTGTACATTATAAATCAGACCCAAATGTCTACATGCTTAGGGCAGATGATTCACTTCTAATCTTAGTTTTGTATGTTGATGATTTGTTGATCACTGGTTGCTCGACTTCAGCGATTGCTGCAGTCAAGAGGATTCTACATGATAGGTTTTTTATGACAGACATGGGTCCTGTACACTTCTACCTTGGACTCGAGATAAGTCAATATGCATCATGCATAAAACTTTCTCAGGACAAGTATGAATGAGATCTCCTTGAGAGATTTCACATGACTGACTGTCAATCTTCTCTGAATCCTTTCCTATCAGAATTCAAACTTGAGGATGGCGGGTTGACTCCACTGGTTGACAACACACTGTATAGAAAACTAATGGGGAGCTTGTTTTATCTCACACACTCCAGACTAGACCTCTCATATGTAGTTGGCGCAATTTCCAGGTTCATGCAGGAGTCGCATGAGCTACATTGGAAGGTTGCAAATCGTATCCTTCGATACGTACAAGGAACCATCATCTTTGGTATTCATTATGCAACAGACTCTACATTAGATCTCATTGGGTTTATTGATTCTGACAGGGATGGAGATAGAATTGATCGTAAGTCCACATCTGGTTACTCACTCAGTCTTGGTTCCGGGCCCATCTGTTGGTCGAGCAAGAAGTAAGCTTCCATTTCTCTATCTTTAGCTAAGTCAGAGTACAAAGGAGTAGTTAACATAACCATTCAGGCTATGTGGCTACACCATTTTCTCACTGAGTTGGGCATTCAGTTTCATCGGCTTATCGTCATCTGGTGTGACAACCAGAGCACTCTGAAGTTCTGCAGAGATCCATTTCAGAGTTAGCGGACGAAGCACATCGACATCCACATGCACTACATCTGGGACTTAGTACATGAGGGGATCATCGACTTACATTTTTGTCCTTCAAAAAAACATACTACATACATATTCACCAAGACCTTCAATGAGCAAAAGTTCCATTCTCTACGAAGTCATCTTGGAGTGAAGGACACAGTTTCCTAGCAATTGTAGTTATTCTTTTCACATACATTGTACCTTAAGGGTAGGGGGGTTCCCATGAGGTTTTCCATCTTTCCTCACTTTATTTCAGTGTATGTTTTGTATTTGGGTACCTGTTAGGAACCTAACCCCTCACATAGATAGAACATTGTATTCTGATGTAATAAAGATCAATATTAATAAGGCCTTGCAATAAAGTAGAATAAGTCGAATGTAATAAGACCTAATATAAGCTTCCTCTTCTAGAAGGATATTCCTCTAGATGGTTCTATTGATAGACATATTTAGTATAAATAGGATTTGAGGGTATGAGTACCCTATCTTGGATATTATTTTAATAGAGCTATGCTCGACTGGAGGTTTCCCCCTCGAAGAGGCCCGTGAACATTGATTTCAGTAATCTAAGTGCTCTTTATGGTGTTATTCTATTATCATTTCAATATTATTATGGTGTTATTTTGGTTATATTTTTGTTCATCTACCATTTCTATCATTTTATTTTTGTTCTACACAATTTTTATATCTGGAATATGCCAAGTGGTATTAGAGCACTTTCCTTGGCATAAAATTGTGGGTTAATTTTTTTTCCAGGGTAGAGATGTATTCCAACATCTTTAAGCCATAGAGATCTGTCATTATGCACATAAACCTATGGTTGAGGGATTTATACACGCAGGAAATAAAATTGGTTCTTAAGAGCACATCTGTTGGCCACCCTTGTAACCCCTATTGGTACCCCTTCTAGTGGTAGCGCATCAGACAACACCTGTGTTCGGATCGACCTAGATTTCCTGAAGCCCTATTTAGATAAACCAATCGATCGCCTGACTACTATAGTGCCACCAAGAACAACATTCGGGAAGATACTCTCTAGTACCTGGGTAGTCGGGTAGTACGGCTAAGGGTACTGTCTAGCCTCCTTAGTTAGTGCCCTGAGATATTGGGTCGAGTACTACTGTTGGAGCCACCCCATTTCGGTTCCCTCGTCATCATGGCCCATACTCGTAGCCAATACTTAGAAGCTCACCTCAATACCTTTCAATCTAATTTCACAAAAACCCAACAAGAAGTGAAACAACTCAGTGCCAATGTTGTTTCCATCAATACAACCATACAGTCCTCCATTGTCGCATCAATCGAGGAACTCAAACAAGACATGACTACCCATCTTGAATCTATCATTTTGATGATTTTCACCAAGTTGCATATCCCTGCAGATAACCCTTTATCTGACCCACCTCCACATACCGAATTTGAAACTTCCTTTCATTCCCATAATTCTTAGCCCCATCAATTTCAGTGTGACCTACGCCTTCCGCGGGTGGATGTGACCAAATTTTATGGCTCAGATCCCACTGGTTGGGCAACCTAAATGGAACATTGTTTCTCTTTATATGGCATTACAAATGACTTGGCCAAACTCTGGTATGGTGTTCTCCATCTAGATCAAGAACATTGGCAATTGTGGCAATGGAGAAAATCTTCCCGTCAAGGGTATATTGCTTGGACACACTTTGTGGCAGAGCTCTATGAACGCTTTGACACTGACACCAACCTTTTAGGGAATTTGACAAAGTTGAAACAATCCGGAAAAATGGAAGAATTTATATCTGCTTTTGAGCACCTAAATTTTGGGACAGAGGGCATGTCTGATGCCTTTTCCAAGAATGTTTTATCAGTGGCCTCAAGGATGAGATTCATGCGCATTTCCTCATGGCGCAGCCTCAGAGTTGGGTGGAGGATACTAAAATATATAAAGAAGCACAACAAGTTGTATCTTCTCAAAACTGGAAACCCTCCTTTATTCCTTGCACTAAACCAACAAATCCCACTACTCCCTCTGCTCCATTAAAGATCCAAAAATTGACTAGCGCTGAAATGGTTGAACGCCAACTCAAAGGCCTTTGTTATAATTGTGATAAAAAATATTTTTCGGGCCACAAGTGTAAGGAACACAATCTTTTTATGGCCATATAGGAGGATGTTTCAGAAGAGGATGTTGAAACTCCCCTTGTGTCTGAGTCACCTGAAACCACGAACATAACCCCTCCCTCAAACCCTCCCGAAGTAGAACCAATCATTTCCCTCAATGCTCTCACTGGTTTCTATGCTCCCCAAACCCTCAAGCTAATTGGTTACATCAAGCATAGGAAGGTCATCATTCTGGTTGATAGTGACAACACCCATATTTTTATTCATCACCACATTGCCTAAGAAACTCATTGCTATATCCATGCAGACAATAATTTCCAAATCATGATTTCCATTGGCAGCTCCATGAAATGTGGAGTGCATTGTGAAAATGTGTGTCTCCAAGTGGGTGACTACCACCTGAAATATCATATGTTTTCTATTGATATGGGTGGTTGTGACATTGTGTTGGGTGTAGACTGGTTAAGGACTTTAGGTCCCATTCTCATGGATTTCAAGGAATTAACCATGAAATTCGACCAGGAGGGTCAAAAATATAAGTTCCAAGGCATCACCACCAGTTCACCAAAGATCATTAGTTCCCATCGCATGGAAAATATGCTCAAAAGAGGTCATTCTAGCGTTATTTCCCAACTCCATGCCATACAGGCAACTGAGACACCCTCTGTGCCGCAAGACCTCCAATCCATCCTCTCTAAACATCAAGTGGTATTTTCCACTCCCTAGGGACTCCCGCCTTCCCATGGTGTTCATGATCATTCCATTCCCCTTATCCCAGGAAGCCTCCCTCCCAATATCCGTCCCTGTCGTCACCCCTTTTCCCAAAAAAATGAAATTGAGAAAATGGTTCAAGAACTGCTTAACACAAGCGTTGTCCGCCCTAGTATGAGCCCCTACTCTTATCCTATGGGCATGGTCCTGAAGAAAGAATGTTATTGGTGAATGTGTCCTGACTTCCGTGCCCTCAACAAACTCACCATTAAAGACAAATTTCCCATTCCTATCATTGATGACCTCTTGGATGAATTGAGTGGAGCCTAGTTCTTTACTAAACTTGATCTTTGTTCCGGATACCACTAGATCCGTATGAAAGAGGAAAACATTCCTAATACTGCCTTTAGAACTCATGAGGGCCACTACGATTTTTTGGTCATGCCCTTTGGCTTGTGTAATTCCCCCTCCACCTTCCAAAGCCTCATGAATCATGTCTTTCACCCTTTTCTTCATCATTTAGTCTTAGTTTTCTTTGATGATATCTCCATTTATAGAAAAACCTAGATAGACCATCTTGCACATGTGGACCGCGTTCTCCATCTACTCTCTCAACACCAAATTTTCCTGAAACAATCTAAATGTTCTTTTGGCGCCTCAGAAGTCGAGTACTTGGGTCATCCTGTTGGCAAGAATGGTGTAAGGGTGGATCCTAAAAAGATTTAAGCTATGCAAGAATGGACTCACCCAAAGACTCTCAAAATCTTGCGAGGATTTATGGGCTTAACAGGTTATTATCGCAAGTTTTTTAAGAATTATGCAAAGATTGCGGCACCTCTCACCGCACTCCTTAAAAATAATTCTTTCACTTGGACTCCAACATATTCTCAGGATTTTCAAAGCTTGAAGATGGCCATGTGCACCACTCCAGTCCTGGACCTTCCTGATTTCACAAAGACGTTTGTCCTAGAATGTGATGCTTCAGGGAAAGGTATTGGCATTGTCCTTATGCGAGAGGGTCAGCCTTTGACATTTACCAACAAACAACTGTCAGAACTAAATTTGGGCAAATTAATCTATGAAAATGAAATGTTGGTTATTCTTCATGTCATTGATTTGTTGCACCCTTATCTTTTGGGGAAACACTTCCGAATTAAGAAAGATCATCAAAGCCTCAAGTATTTTATGGAACAACGCATTTCCTCCACAGAGAAACAAAAATGGGTGACTAAGCTCTTTGGATATGATTATGAGATCATTTACAAGAAAGGCAAAGAAAATGTGGTGGCAGATGCACTTTCCCGAAAATATGAAGATGAAGGCTCCCTTTTTTCTGTCTCCTTCATTGTACTAGATTGGCTCCAAGCCATTCGCCAGGAATGGCTACAAGATCCCAAAAGTTTTCTTCTGATACAACAATTGTAGTCCAATTCTCCAATTTCCCCAGGGTACTCTTGGCTCCATGATGAGCTTTGATACAAATTCCATTTGTATTTAAGTAAATAGTCAAAACTTAAATCCACGGTGCTTTCTAAGCTTCATGCTACATGCACAGTTGGGCACTCCGGGTTTACCAAAACCTATGACAGGGTCAAACGTTCTTTTTTCTGGGATGATGTGAAACAAGACATTCGTAATTTTGTGGTCGAATGTGATGTGTGTAATCACAACAAGGGAGAAACAGTCAAATCTCCTGGCACACTACAACTGCTTCCGATTCCACCTTCTATTTGGAGGGATATCTCTATGGATTTTATTACAGGCTTACCTAAATCAGGCAATAAATCAGTCATCATGGTGGTAGTTGATCACCTTTCCAAGTATGCTCATTTTTTTTCTCTTCAACACCCATTTACAACATCCATAGTGGCTCAATATTTCATGGATCAGGTCTTCAGGCTTCATGGCATGTCACATTCTATTGTTTCTGATCACGACCCAACTTTCACCAGCAATTTTTGGCAAGAATTATTCAAGCTACAAGGCACCCAATTTCATCTCAACACAACTTATTATCCCCGGATGGATGGTCAAACAAAAGTTATCAACATGTGTTTGGAAACATATTTGAGGTGTTTTGAATCAGAAAAGCAAAATTAGTGGGCTCAATGGTTACCCCTAGTTGAATGGTGGTACAACACTTCATACCATACAACTACCCACATAACTCCTTTTGAAGCGGTATATGGACAAAAGCCACTTTCAGTTCTCTCATATTTATGAGGTGTCTCGAAGGTCCAGGAAATTGACCAAACACTTACAGTTTGAGAGGCTATTCTTTGTACCCTCAAAGATAATTTGCTCATGGCCCAGAATCACATGAAGAAACAAGCAAATCAAGGTCACTCTAAACGTTATTTTGTAGAAGGGGATCAGTTGTTTCTTCGGCTACAACCTTAGAAGCAAACTTCCCTCAAGGCCAACCATTTTCAAAAGTTGACGCCCAAATTTTATGGTCCTTATATAGTTCTCAAGCATGTGGGATAGGTGGACTACTAGTTAGATTTGCCCAATCATTCTAAGCTACACCTTATTTTTCATGTTTCATGCTTGAAGAAGGTGATTGGAACTAAGTGCCAAAATCAAACTAACCTTCCCAAGTTGGACGAATAAGGTTCCATTTGGCTACAAACACAAGAAGTTTTGGACCAGCGTGAGCATCTCCTCCATCAATGAACCATCAAGGAAGTGTTAGTCCAGTGGAACGATACAACTCGACCAGATGCCACTTGGGAACCAACTACCATTCTTCAGCAATTTCCACATCTCAAGCCTTGAGGACAAGGTTTCTTTTAAGGGGGAGGACATGTTAGGGACCTAACCCCTCACATAGGTAGAACAATGTATTCCGATGTAATAAAGGTCAATATTAATAAGGCCTTGCAATAAAGTAGAATAAGTCGAATGTAAGAAGACTCAATAGAGGCTTTTGCTTCTAGAAGGATCTTCCTCTAGATGTTTCTATTGATAGACATATTTAGTATAAATTGGAGTCGAGGGTATGAGAAACCTAGCTTGGATATTATTGTAATAGAGCTCTGCTTGACTGGAGGTTGCCCCCTCAAAGAGGCCTGTGAACATTGCTTTCAGTAATCTAAGTTCTCTTTCTAGTGTTATTCTGTTATCATTTCAGTATTATTGTGGTGTTATTCTAGTTATATTATTGTTCATCTGTGATTTCTAGCATTTTATTTCTATTATGCATATTTTTTACATCTGAAATATTAGAGTACCTAACATGGCCTCATTGCCAGGACTCATTCTTTATTTTCACCATAGTGATGTTCAGGGGGGGTGTTGGAGTTTCTTCACACACACCTAAGATTTTTTTTTCCTAAGGTTTTTCCTTGTTTATTAGTCATAATTAGTCATTATCCAGTCTCCTATATTTTAGAGGATAATATTCCACCTGGAGAATATTCTCTTTCAGTTGACACTTCAGTTTGACTAGTTGAGTTGAGTTTAGATGCTGCAGTAGTTTGGTCACCATGAAACATTGGGATGATCACCAACTAATGCGCATTTTACTTGGGATCATCACCATACTGGAGCATTACCCTTGATTCATTGATATAATCCTCACTACTCTTTGTTTAGTTAGTTAACTGAAGACTAGTTGACTAGTTAACTCAACTAGGTGGCAGTTCACTCTCATAACTTCCTGAGAGACTAGACTAGGTGGCATTTCACTCCTGTAACTGTTGGTGTGTGTCTAGATCACTCTAGACCACCACTATGGCACATTTTTTCTCCTCTATTTCACAGTCATTGAGTTATACATAGTATATCATGTGTAAATTATTCATTATTCACAACGGTTAATGAAAATTATTCCACTTTTTCTCTCCTTCTTCTTTCTCAAATTCTCTCTGCAAATGTGTGTATTATTGTTTATCTAGATCTATTATGTGCAGGTTCAACACATTTACAGTTACAACATGCCTAACATAGAAGTGAGTCGAAAGTTATGTGAATCCTAACATATTTAATAGACATGAAAAATATAGAGGATACATTTGAGCATAGCTATGGATGGATTTAACCTGTATTCCCTCCAAAACACCAATTATTCTATTTGGATAATGCTAGTGATATATAACAATATCCCCCCATAGTTTTCCATGAAGAATGAACATCTTATGCCAACTATTATAGTCCCTGGTAGAAGACAAGTCAAGAGAATTGATGTCTACCTCCAACCATTGATTGATAAATTTAAGAAATTATGGGAAGGGATATTACATGTATATGATGTATCAAGACCCATCCTAATGGTGATGTATTTTACGTTGTATGGAATATGTGAATACACCATGAGAAATTATCCAGGACTAGGAGTTTTCTTTTTATTTGTTATTTAAATATCCCTGACTTGCAGGATTGGCCTGTGGCTAAGATGCCATGACCCAGGGGCATTTAAGCCGTCAAAATCACCCAGGGATTTCACCCGACCTATACCACACTAGCCCTTAACATGGTTGGATTTTAGGTGTTCCTAGAGGTTTCAAACTGGTGACTTCACTTACAGAGATCCTTAACAATGCAATCCCTCATTGACTTCTCTACACCATAGGGACATGACTAGGAGTTGTATGTGGCAAGCATGTTGATTGATTTGTTTATATATGTAATTTTATTTGTCATACCTCATTTGGTGCAACTATATTTTTGACACTAACATGATTTGTATATGATAACATTGCATGTCTTGTAACAAAAGTATATCATGGATGTAAATGTTGTTGACATTCTATAAAGGCTAGGTGGTCCAACCCACGCGGAGAAGATCTAGATGCACTAAACATAGGGATTGGGTGAAAAAGATCTATAATAACCTCTCTTCACACCATGTTATATTTATAATATTGCACATTTGAATAGTAACACATATTATGTTTTTATTAATGATTCGATTATTAGACATATGACACTGTCCTTTGTTCGCATTTTTACAGGTGCATTTGTTCCCATCTATGTGGGAATATGGACATCATTTTTGCACTGAGTATGTTGATGATGGACACATAACACAATATTGTGGAGTGGAAGTCGAGTTCGACCAATCTAGTCATGTTAGCCACCGTGATCAAAACCTAATAAAGGGGAAGTTAGGTTACATTGGAAAGATACAAGAGATCATGCAAGTGGACTTCTCATAGTTTCATTGTGTTATTTTTTGTTGCAAGTGGTGAGACACCTTCATCCAGA
>ML808093.1:238444-266558 GCA_009831015.1 Picea engelmannii | reverse complement strand
TATCAACGAAGCTGCTAAATTTACCCAGCTCTTAGAAGGTTTGGAAGGTTTGATATGGAAATTGGATAAGTTGACAGCATATGCTCAGAGTGCAGGGGCTCTTCTCAGCAGTTCCTATTAATCAAGATGGACAGTTCTTGGGAATGTTAACATTCTATCACCGTGCCAGTGTTAAAGAGGTGAATTCGATTGCATGAGGACATGCAAAAGGCTAGGCATGGGGGGATGTTGGGCTCCAGATTTATAACATTTTCTTGTTGGTTCTTGAGGATATTGTTTATTCTCCTAAAGTCTTTTGTTTAGCAAATGGCATTCTTTCTGTACTGTTACACATATTTATTCCATTGTATACAGAAACCATGAAGTGCTTCCAAAGCCACAAATGAGTGAAGAATTCAACTATAAATGCAACAATAATCCTCTTCTGCGGAGAATATCTGAAATGTAGGGTGTTGGCTTATAATGGATAATACTTATGAGTATTTTATGTATGATGGGTTGAGACATACTTGTGTAGAGGCTCCACACATTATCAATGTATTCTCTTTCTCTAAAGCTTATGGTATGATGGGTTGGCGAATTGGATATATAGCATATCCTTCTGAAGTCAAGGGCCTTGGAGCACAACTGCTTCAATCATTGGACAAAATCTTGCTCTGTATTCACTGGAGCTTGGCCTTGAATGGGTGAAGGAAAGGGTTTAAAAACAAAGATATAATTTGGATGCACTATCACCTCTTGGTGCAAATGCTGTAAAGGGCAGACAAGGAGTAATTTATCTCTGGAGCAAAGTTACCCACTGGTGCTTCTGATGATGTTGAAGTTGTTAAATGGTTTGCAAAAGGACATGGGGTTATTGTTATCCCCGGTAGTGCTAGTGGAGGACTAGGGTATGTTTGTGTTTTACTAGGGAATGCTTTCTTCTCAACTTTCTAGGTAGAAATATCTCGGCAATATTATTCAAAGATGTGTATCTTATAATGCAAATTGTTAAGGTCATCATTTACTTCAGTTTCTGGGGTTATTGGGCAAAATGCAAAATGCCAACCATTATAAATACCAAGATACGTTTGACTCTGAACAACTAAACAAAGTGCTCTTCGATTTGAGGAGGGATCGCTACAGCTGGACCTTTCCTTGACATAACAGTTGGTGCCCTCTACCACTTCATAAATCCGTGCATGTGTAACACAGGGGGTAAACTGTTTGCTTGAATCGTTGAAATAGCTGGCATCAAGCATTTAATTTCGGGCATAACGCAAGGAAGGAAATCGTGGAATGATTGACTGTGTAAAACGTGTCTCATCCTCCGGTGATCTCTCATAACCGTTTTGTAACTTCTTGGGCGCAAAGCCACGCATTGCCAGAGATCTGAAACATTATACAAAGAGATGTTATGCTCGAGAAAGGATATAGAAATGGTGTAGATAAATATGTAGAGGGGATATGAAGAACTTCTCTACTCGAGAAATGGGAGTAATATAGATAGAGGATAGATGTAGCATAGATCAGAGAGAGGAATAAAAGTCTCCAAGCACTGTATTGTTCTCATCTTCAATAAAATAGTTAAGAGTTGTTCCATTAACACGATTTCTATTATTACCATTCGGCTGTAGGGTTTTCATTAACACGATTTCCTTTATTTCTAGTTTGATGTTAGTTATATCCAATATGCATTGAGTGAGACAGTCTGTTGACAAAGAAGGCAGGGCCCCCTTCGATGGAAACAAAACTATGTAGATTGCATTCACAATAGACATTATCTTTCAGCCATTTTCTCATTGATTTCATAGAACAGAAATAACATTCCATCTGATTGCAATAGAGGGTTAGCATTCCAAGATTTAAGTTTAATGTTATCTTTTCAACCATCGATTTCATTTTTCAGTTTTCATGTTCAGACTGCTTAACATTCAGGAGCTAGCCTGGATATCTCATGAGATAGATAAGTTTCTTTTGAGTACAGTAGAGGGTTTCATTGCATTATAAAGGTTGTTGAGTTGTGTGGAGTAATAAGTAACAGAAACTTAATTGTTTTCAGTCAATCAGTGTGCAGTAGATCTTTTACATGCATATTAATACAGAATAGTTTTATGAAGTTAGTACAGAACAGTACCGGTCAGTACAGAGTAGTACAGATTAGTGCAGAGCAGAGTACAGTACAGTAGCTTCTTTCAGCAAGTTTCTTTTAGCAGTTCAGAGATTAGTTTGGCATCCTTTAAACCCCCTCTTCAGCCCTGCATTTCCTATGTTGGTTCCTCTAAGTCTACCTTCCCAGGTTGACAATTAAATGTTGATTTACATGGTATATTCGTAGCTCGACAGAGATGTTCACCAAAAAGAAGCCAGAGGTAAGCCATCTCAAAATATTTGGTTGTCCAGTGTTTAATCATATACCGAAAGAGAAAAGAAACAAGTTGGAACCCTCCGGAAAGAAGGGAATATTTGTGGGATACTGTGAGGTATCCAAGGCCTTCAGAATCTACATACCCGGTCACTGCCATATTGAGATCAACAGGGACGTGACCTTTGATGAAGAAGCTGCACTTAAAAAATTGAGAAGATGCCAGCTTGAATAGGCATATGAAGAGGAACCTGTAAATCCCACGACGACAGAATCTGTGAGGGAAGTTCCCAGAGCTAAAAAACCTGTAATGGAAGTCATAGCTTCCCCTGATGGGGAGACTCCTGAAGATCATGATATAATAGAAGTTCAAGAACCTCCTCAAATGACCTTCTCCCATAAAATAAAGTATGCCTGGGCAAGAGAGCTTATTCAATATGGAGAGAAGTATGGTGTTCCAGAAGGAACCACAAGACATGTGAAGAGACCAAAGCCATTCTCCAGTTACACGGCTTTGATGTGCAATCTACTTGATGAGGAACCTACATGTTTTGAAGAGGCCATCCAGAAGAAGGAATGGGCAGATGCCATGACAAAGGAATACCAATCCAGAATAAAGAATGATGTATGGGAAATTGTTCCCAGACCAAAAGGTAAGGATGTGGTATCATCAAAATGGCTCTTCAAGATAAAACATGTTGTTGATGGAAGTATTAAGAAATATAAAGCAATATTTTTCACTCATGGCTTTTCCCAGAAGGAAGGAATCGACTATGAAGAGACATTCTCTCCTGTGGCCAGATACACTTCGATCAGAACCATTATAGCTCTTGCTACCAAGATGAAATGGAAGCTGCACCAGATGGATGTGAATACAACTTTTCTAAATGGTGTTATTGAAGAGGAAGTGTATATAGAGCAACCCCAAGGATTTGAGGTTGAAGACAGGAAGTCTCATGTTTGTCGATTGAATAAAGCCTTATACGAATTGAATAAATCTCCCAGAGCTTGGTATGGATGTATAGACAGTTTATTGACGAGCTTGGGCTTTACCAAGAGTAAAGAAAATTCAAATCTCTACTTCAAGATCATGGAGAATGAACCAGTAATACTATTATTGTATGTGGATGACTTATTCTTAACTGGAGAAGAAAAGATCATCGCTGAATGTAAACAGAGACTTGCCACGGAATTTGAAATGAAAGACCTTGGCCTAATGCACTACTTATTAGGTCTTGAGGTATGGTAGAGTCCAGAAAAAATCTTCCTTAACTAGGGGAAGTACATGGTCGAAATCTTAAAGAGATTCAACATGCTAGAATGCAAGTCCATGAATACACCCATGGAAGCGAAGCTGAAGCTGTTGGTCAATACTTTGTCAGATTTGATAGATGCCACTCTGTACAGATAGATTATTGGATCGTTGATTTACCTGATGAACACCAGACCAAACATTTGTTTTGCAGTGAACACCTTGAGTTAGTTTCTGGTAGAGCCCAGACGTGTTCATTTAGTGGTTGCAAAACATGTGATGAGGTACCTTAAGGGTACAATGGATTATGGTCTCAGCTATGATGGAGATCATGACTTCACACTGAGTGGATATACTAATGAAGATTGGGCAGAAAGCGTTGTTGATAGAAAAAGCACTTCCAGATGTTGTTTCAGTTTGGGATCAGCTATGATCTCGTGGCAGAGTAGGAAGCAATCCAGTATTTCTCTCAGCACAGCGGAAGCAGAGTACATTGCCGCATGTTTTGCTAGCTGCAAAGCTATATGGATTTGAAAGTTGTGGACAGGCCTATTTGATTTGGAGATGAGAGAAACCGCGATTCTATGTGACAACCAAAGCTGTATTAAAATGACAGAGAATCCTATGTTCCATGACAGGTCGAAGCACATAGAGATCCGCTATCATTTCATCTGTGACATGGTACAGAGAGGAGCCTTGAAGCTCCAGTACATTAGCACGGATGAACAGGTTGTTGATGTGTTGACTAATCCTCTATCTCGTGTAAAGTTTGAACACTTTCGAGATAAGCTTGGTATTGTCCAAAAGGACCTTCCCTGAAAGGGGGAGTAGATGTATTCCTTGCTTCTGACCTCGCTGTTAGACGTAAAGAAAGATGAGTCATGCTTCTAACCTCGCTGTTAGACGTAAAGCAAGATGAGTCATGCTTCTGACCTCACTGTTAGACGTAAAGCATGACGATGTGTGATCCTTGCTTCTGACCTCATTGTTAGACATAAAGCAAGATGATTCCTCGCTTATGACCTCGTTGTTAGACATAAAGCGAGATGTTGATGTGTTCCTTTCTTCTGACCTCGTTGTTAGACGTAAAGAAAGATGAGTCATGCTTTTGACCTAGTTGTTAGATGTAAAGCATGACGCTATGATTCCTCACTTCTGACCTAGTTGTTAGACGTAAAGCGAGATGATGATATTACTTGCTTCTGACCTAGTTGTTAGATGTAAATCAAGATGTGACTGACACTGAGCTACTAGCTTAACCACTGTGACATTGAGCTAGTGTAGTACTGTGATGTGACAACCTAGTGCTGTAAGGAGGTATCATTTTTACTGATACATATTTGATGCAGATGATGATAGCATTCTTTCGAGAATGATGATGCTGCTGATGAAGAAAACTTTCGATGACTCATAAATGTGCTAGACACTGGTTCAAGATGGTATTGATGATATTGTCCTCTAGATGCCATTGATGATGAAGACCTCTCTCGCCTGATGCTGATGAAGAATACCCTTCTTGTTAAGGGGGAGTGTTGAAATAATGTAACTGCGAAGAGCATTCTTATTATTATTTTATTATTGGATTAAATCCCCATTGTGGATTAATCATGTCATTATTATTATTATTATTATTGGATTAATCGCCATTGAGGATTAATCATGTCGGTAATTGTATAAGGACCAAATCCCATTTTGCGGATTGGTCATCGGACAATTACAAAGTGAAGAATAAGAAGTCGGCCCCAGCAGTTATAATGGAAGACCCAGAATTAATTAAAGGTGGGTTTACCCACCCAGAGTGAGAGGTTGGCCCTGCCAGATTGTGACCTTTCACATGTGCCAGTTTGATATAAATAAGAGGCTAGCGCCTCACTTCTAACACACAACTCACTTGCTCATTATATCTTATGAGGCAAGCTGCAATTACCAGTTGGAGAGAGGAGAAGAAGAGTGGCACATCTCTTGGAGATGACTATCTGTATTGGTTTGAGTTATCTCTTGAACATTGTATAAGCTATTTATGATAAGGAATTTTTTGTTGGGTTTTCTTCCCCTAGAGGGTTTCCCAGGATAAATGTTGTGTCTCTTGTGAATGTGTATTTCTCAGTGATCTTGTTATTATTATGATCTTATCTATTGAAATGCAAAGAACTATAATAATGGCATAAACATTAACATTTACAACCACCATATTGAAAACACATTAAATAGTACAAATGTAAGATGTGGTTTTGATATATTTTTATTGTCATATGTATTGTTTATTATAGCAAATTTATGTTGTATTGTATTAACATATGTTTACGTTAACCTTTGAATTACTAATCATTAATTGAGATATCACAAAGTTGGTGATGTACAATAGTAAATATTTATTTTAAATTATATTTTATTTAACAAAAAAATGAAGATATTAAAAAATCAAACCTCAAAATTATTATTGTTTGAAAAAATCAAAATTCAAATAAATATATACTTACTTTGATGGAACTTATAAGGACAATTCCAACAAAATAACTTCATGCAACATCTATCAATTATAGAATCACACTTGCAGTGTTGGTTTTACCAACTTTGATGGCATTCTCAACCTTAACTAGTGCAACTAAAATGGACTTCACCTATTCCACTCCATCCTTTAGTTTTATAATCATATAAAATTTTATTAATCATTTTTTTTTAAATTATGTTTGAAATACGTGTCAATATAGGAAGGACATAAAAATTCTAAAAGTGTCTTTTTCTAGAGCCTAGCCAAAATTAAGGAAAAATTTAATGATCCATACTCATATAAAAGTATATAAACCTTTGTCAATTTTACTAATTCTTAAAATACTAATTATAAAATGTTGGGTGATATTCTTTTTTAATAGAAGATTCATAAAGTTAGTATTAGAGTAAGAAAATGTGAAACCATTTCATCAAAAGTGTATAGGTAAAAATGTATTACTATTCTCTATATTTAGTATTTTAAATTTAATTGAATAAATTTCATATATTATAATAGTTGGATGATATAAATTAATAAAATCTTTGGAAAAATTAAATATTAATAAAATATAATAATTGTGATTTTAGTAAACAATTATATTATAATTTTTTCTTGTAATCTTTGAATAACAAAAGGAATGTTGTTTGTGTTCGTGCAATGCAAGGCTGCAGAGCTACCATTGGGTTTCTTCTTGTGGCATGGAATTATATTGATTCATTCATAACAAGGGTCTATTAGGGAAATGTTGTTTTGAGAACCTAATTGATTAACATTCTATGGGAGCCTACTAAATGGTGTGAGTCTGGCCGTCATCCAAGGTTTTTGTATTTCACAAACTTGTTAAATAGAAAACCTGGCATCACAAAAAGGAATAGGATAAATTTTGTGTAGTTAATGGTGGGGGTGATGATGGAGTGGGTTTGCGGAGACCTATTTTGGGAAAAGGCTGAGGCACCACAGTCACTAAGGTTTTAATGCTTTCATCGTAGGAGGTTAAGGTAGGATTATGCAACAAGTAGTTGATGGTTGGGAAGAGGAAGAGATGTTGGATTACGACATGGACCCTTTGTAGGGAATGGATATTTGGGGCTCGCTAGCTGGCGTGGGGACTTTCTCTTGTTTTTCCATGTCTCTGGTTAGGGTCATATTCAAGCCTAGATTGAAAACATGGGTTGTCTCCTCGATGGTTTTGGTGCCATGAATTCCTCCTTCCTTTGGGTATATCACTCCTCTACTCCCAACTGCAATTGGTTTTGATGAAACATTGGTAGCGAACCTAGATGGTTCACCTTTGGTAGGGGAATCATGGTAATCCTACCCTCTCCCTTTGTGGGCGGATTCACCACAGGTTGAGGTCTTCTGGGAGGTAGTACAACTCAACCATGGTGACATAGGGTTTCTTAGTTGTGAAAAATATACTTCTCCCATGATCTCATAATTGTTGAAGGAAAATCTCCCTGCGGATAGGTAGATCTCCTCAAAGAGCTAGACTCTTAACTCTAAGACAAAAAGTACTTATCATGGTCACTGACTTCCTTTTAGGCCTACACAAACTAATGCATGAAGAGGAAGGAGGAAAGACGTACCTTTTACTGATGTTTGTCCCTGCACGCTCCGAGTTGAACTCCGATCTTGAGTTCCTCGATAAGCCTTGTAGACAAACAAAGTACAACCACTTTCTATTCTATTGAGATTAGTTCAAAGCATACCTATCTACTTAGAGACAAATTCATGTAATGTCAAACACAAATTAGAAATAAACAGGCCAAGCATATTACATTAATGAGGACAAAATGTTACTTACAACCATAGATGGAATGTAGCAGTTTTGTCAAGTTCTCCTTGCCTAACCCTTGCTCAAAATCTCCACGGTATGAATGATGATAGCTTCACTGATTAGCCTCCACTTCACTGTGTATCACTTATGAGATCACAATTTTGGTATGATTCTCCACCCAGCTCCTAATATCACTTATGAGATCATAAGTTTGGTATGATTCTCCATCCAGGTCCCCCTTTCACCATGAGAAAGTTTTCTTATATAGCCTTGGAGAGGCTCAACAACTTGAGATATCTTTGGGGTGAGTTGAGGATTTTCCTCCTTCAGTTAGGGATCTGCCCTAAGATCATGGCTTGATTGAGTATTCGAATCCAACTGCCTTCTAAGAGTGAAAAGATCCTTCCCCCATTCTTCTCAACAAATCAACTGCTGGCCAAAATAGGTAGCGCTCCCTCAAAAGGGCCATCAGAACATTATAACGCTCCCAAGTAGGATTTAAGGGGGTGCCAGCACTCTTGAGAGCATGAGCGCTCCTTCAAAAGGGTTGATACAGTGTTATAACACTCCCATATAGTGTATAGGGGAGCGCCAGCACTCCTGAGAGAGGTATAGGGGAGAGATCTCCTCCAAAAACTCAGTTTTTTGGGTGCTTTCAAATGGCAAGAGGTTCATAAGCCTGTTGACTCATTTCTCTTCTTCCAAATCAAATGTTTGAGGTGTTTTAAGTGTCCTTCTCATGTCGTTATAGGCATGACATAGGCATCATGGCAGTATTCTTTCTTTGACACTTGTGACACTTGTGAGCAAAATGCGACACTTGTGACCCTTGTAATGACGACACTTGCAACACTATCAAAGTGAGTATTTTTTATGTGTAACAGATTGCCCCCCAAAGTATGAAGTTAGAAGACATGAACTGATAACTGAAATGCTTTGTAGAATTTCAAGCAAGGGTATAGATGCAGAGAACCTGACAGAAGCTGCACACAAACATCCAACACATATTATGACATGTTTCAAACCCAAGGCAGGCATACCTATGCTTGGGTGATTAAGACTTGCAAGATATGGCCACCATAAAATACACTGCGGATCCATAATTGTATTGATAAAAGGTACAACCATCGAGGATACAGTGTGGATCTATACTCTTATGACCTGAACTGATCGTAGCCACGAGGAATACACAGTGGATCTATGAGATGACAAGACATAGCCACGACCAATACAAAGTGGATCTATGTAACAGTATATGTGTCATTGTTCAAAAGAAATTCCATCGCAACCTGGGAAAAGTATGTATCAGAGTGATCACTCAACCCAAGGTATTCATACCAATCTCGATGTAGTATGAATCTAACCATGTGAATAGATGTCCCGATGTTGAACATGGTAGAAACCACTTGATTACTGGTCAATGATGTAAACCGTTAACAAGCGCGAGGGAAATCACCATTAATGGCAATGATTCCCAAGGTACCCTAGTACATTCCAACGAATGTGAATGGATGAGATGAATTTGAACATCCGTGGAATCATCCAATCAGAGGTCAATGATGTAAACCCATTGTTGGACATGAGGAGGCCTGCCATTGAGGCATGCAGGTCCTAAAGTACTAATTGGTTTCTAAATCTAGTTCTTGGATAATGTGTTGAAGTTGACAGGAATAGACTCGTCGAAGGAGGGCCTTGATGTATCCCCCATCAATGACATGAAACAGACATAGAGATGTAATTGGTATATCAAATGAACATGGACTGACATAGGTATTGAGACAAGATATTTGTGATGGTTGACTCTCGAGGCGGATACTTCCCTTGAACACTGAGGCACAACAACAGAAACATGACATGGACCAAAAATTAATGATGCAGTGGATGTTGTGAATTACGTCAGGTGACCCAGAGGAGTGAAAGAAACTCAAAGGATTGGCTCAGTGTAGAGGTTTAGCGGATTAGAATAAGTGCAAAGACAAAGTGTTTTGTTCAAGGGAGACTCTAAGAGTTACTTGGTAATGTTCTCAAAAAACTACTTGGCTTGCTTCTTCCAATTTTTCCCCCATCCAGATAGACGAGTACCTATTTTGAATTTAACGAGCTTGAGGAGGGTAACACATGCTCGATATAACTCACCTTAAGTAAGTTCCTCTTCCTTTGTTTAATGAACTGGAAGAAGTAAGGGTTCAGTCCCGTACGGGCCTGTCGATGTTTTGTTTAGCGAGTCCAAAGACAGAAAACTCGAAGGTTTTTCATGATTATAGAGTCTGGGAAAACACTTAAAAGAGAAATCTCTTAGTTCCTTTTTTGTAAAGTAGTCTGACGAGACCGAAAACGAGATAAACTATCGCTCAACAGATGTTTTCTTCAAATACTTTAATGAGCGTGAAGAGAACAAGGTGATCGGCTATATTTTCATCTTTAGAGTGTCTGAAAAGAACTTAAAGATGACTCCAGTGTTGTCCTTTTTTGTAATGTTAGTCTCATGAGGCCGAAAAATAGATAAATTATCACTCGAAAGACGCCCTTTCAAACCTTTTAACAAGTGGGAAAGGAAGCAAGATCACTTGACAATCTTTTCATGTTTAGAGAGTCTGAAAAGGGCTTAAAGGAGACTCCAGAGGGTTCCTTTTTTGTGTATCCATACAGGTCCGAAAAAGAGATAAAAGTCTACCTGGATGCATTCTCATGTATTTACGAGCACGAGAAAGAACAAAGACTAAGCTCGGTATGCCCCCAGATTGAAATCTAGTGGCTTAACTCCAGAAAGATCATCAAAGGCTGGAGACATGCCCTCCAAGCTTCAATTCATTCACCGACTTTGAGGTTGTAACATATTTCTCTAGTAGATGAGAAAAAGGAGAAGGGTGGATGAAAAGAAGGTTCAAAAGAGGTGACGATTTCATTTTTTAACGAGCTTGACATAGGAAAAGAACTATGCTCAGGGCCTTTGTTTCATTTTTTAATGAGATTTCCACAGAGAGGAGAAACTATGTTTGTGACTACTTCTTGATCATGGCTTCCAAGAGGATAATTCTGTGGAACGAAACCATGTCAAGGGACAAAACTTGGTCATGGATTCCAAGAGATCTTCACTGGATGGAAGATAATCACTCTGGAAGGAACACATGTCGAGGGCCACGATAGGGGTAAGGAGATCAGGCTCCAATAGCCCTACCGAAGAGATCACCATGTCAACTACTGGATCTAAATCATCAGAAGTTGAAGTCATTGGAGACAACGCCACATAATTGACATGTGGCGGGGGTGATATTGTCTTCATATAAGAACCACTTAGGGAGGTAACCCAGTCGGGGCCGATGAATGAAAGTTGATCAATAGTCACAATTCTTCCATCGTGAGGGAAAGATATCACACAAAAAAGAGTGGATACAAGAGATTTCATAGCATAGACATAATCTCGCCCAAGGAATAAAGCGAAATCCAAGGGGTCTCGGACTACCATGACATCAATAGAGACAATTTTCCCTCCCAAAGTTACGGGAAACTGAGGGAGGGTCCTTAAAGGTTGACTAGTTCTTTTGTTAAAAGCTAATAGATTCTGGGTAACCAGCGCAAGTAGAGGACAACCCAAAGCATGCCAAGCAATAGAGGACAAAATACTAACGGACGCACCTTCATCTATCAGTGTTTGAGGAACATCTCAACCACAAACCTGTACTATAATTTGGAAAGTAATGTGAGAGGGAAGACGAGGTCTAGTTAGCGACCCCAATCAAAAAGGATGGCCTCATCACTTGGAGGGGGTTTCGCACGAGAATGAGGGATTCCCCCTGGCATAGTAGAGTCTGTATCAACGAGAAAAACATGGGCAGTATCGGGTTTAATCTCTAGAGGGAGAGTAGGATCGATCGATGATTGGATCGGATTGACCACGCAGGCACTCTCCAAAGGAAGAGTGGGATTGACCGATGATGGAATCGGATCAACCACTTTGGCACTCATCAAAGAAGGAGTGGGATCAACCGATGGAAGAACCAAATCAACCACTTGAGTTTCATTCTCCAAGGGAAGAATGGGGTCGACAGGTGGAAATGGATCGATCGCTTTGGTGTCACTCTCTACCGGGAGAGTGGGATTGACCGAGGATGAAAACAGATCAACCACTCTGGTGTCACTCTTTTGATTAAGAGCAGGGATGATCGATGATGGAACTGGATCAACTACTTAGTTTTGTGGTTCAATCGAGGAGGAAACTAGATTGACCACCTGATCAACTGGACTGATCGGGGATGGGACCGGATTGACTAGTCCATCAACCAATGATGGGTCAGAGGAAAGCTTACGATAACCTTTTGGAAGTTGAATTTTTTCCAAAGGAGAAGAAGCCTCATCCATACGAGGACAAAGGTGAGAGTAATGATCACCTTTACACAACATGCAAGGGAACTTGACATTTTTCTTCTTCTTACCAACCTTAACATCACTAGTTGAACGGGGTATCATCGACATGACCGACAGAGGTCGATGACGTGGAGGACCACATTTCTAAGATCTGGGTAAGACCAGGGCAATCCCTCAGAAAGTGGTCACCCTTACAAAGACTGTAAGGGAATTTAGGTTTTGGATTCTTCATTTTAATCTTGTTGACCTCATCAACACTCCCAGTACTATTAATGGTAATCGATTGCTTAGAGCCAACATCTAGTGTTGTTGGGGTCTTGGTCCTTTTCGGTCTCTTCTTCTTCTTCTCTTTCTGTTTCTTCTTTTTCTTATCAATAGGGCTACTTACTTTAGAGCTTTCACTAGGTGAAAAAGGAGAAATGGAAGGAGACTTGATGGACGAAGAAGGCGAAAATTCGACATGAGGTTGATTTGTGGGTGGCGTATGGACATATAAAGTATTAGGTGTAGCTGAAACATTAGGAGGATTCGGGATCACCAGAGTGGGGAACAACCAAACTAGTAATCCGATGGTGAGTCCTGGAAGACTCAGTGTGGCAACATATGGGGGACCAAAGTTTCCAAATGAAGGAAAGATATAAGGTTCCCCAGGAGAAGGGGTTCCTCCATTGGTACCCTCGGGATTCGATGCCATTAACACTGACTCGACCTAAGGTCCACTAAGTAAAACAAACAACACATGCTATGAATATGAGAAGCAATCAATCAAACAAACCTTCCTACGACGAAACTACTAGTTGGTGATGAAATCCAACATCGCAAGATCACAATAGGAAGGGGTGGGGATAAAGCGGGTGGATCAGTTACATTGGCGACCTGCTTAATGGACTTACGCCTTGGTGCAAGCTTCCACGCAGTAATTGTGGATTTACCCTCCAAGGAGCCTGAGTGAGTTTGACCAACATCTGTTCCAGGTACAGTGAGACTTCCCTTCACCGTCACCTTGTGTGAGACCCTAAATATTGTGGCTACTAAGGTCACCAACTCGTAGTCAGCCCCTGGACGAGTACAGTCGACAGTCCAATTAGAACGTATGGGAAGGATAACAAGTCTGAAATCAACTTGAAAGGCTCCCAAACATAATCATGGGTATACCTTCTAGTGACCCCCAATATACGATCCGACCACTACAAATAGTTGGGCCACGGAGGGATAATCTTCGTAACTCACCCGAATGCAACCTCGTGCGTAACCCCTGTGTGAGAGGGGGATCCCAACAAGCCAATACGACAATTGGATTTAACTCTCCCTACCACAAGATACTAAGTTTGTTTGATAGCTTTGGAAATTTATCCTTTCAACCTATTCCAAATCCCTACACCTTAAACTAATGTAGGTTTGCTAACAAAGATGTAAAATGTCTGATAGATTTTAGTTAAGCATTGATTTTAATGGTTGTTGTTTACTCAGAGGGTGTATGAAAGTGAAACTGATGGAATGATGACTCAATTCCCAAAAATATGCATGAAATATGATAAGAAATTGTTTCTTTTCAATGAATACCTATTTAAGGGAAAGAAGAAGAGTGGTTTTCACTATCAAACACTCGAGAAGGAATGCCCTCGATCAATTTTGTTCTCAATCAAATCCAATATAATGCTACAACATTTCATAAAATATTTCTAGTATGCAAACTAATCACTAAGATGTACTTTTGTCATTTTGTATGCGAATGATAATCAATTCAATGCAAAACTTATCCTTCCAACTACCCTTTCAGATCAAGGAGATTTAGACAAGAATATGCAGATTTCGCACAAACAACACACCCTTTTGCAATCAAACTAGAGAAAGAAAACCAAAAAATGCAAAATCAAGGAGAAAGAGATTAGACAAGATGACGTCAAAGAACCAAATGAGAAGAGTTACAGACTTCTGATGCCTTCACCAGAGTTCTTGCTCAGTCAGGTAGGAGAGAAAAAACATCGGGTTGATTTCAAGCTCTCAACAACAAAAACTCAAAAATAAGGAAGAAGGGCATAAAATATGAACAACAAGGTGTTTACATCTCAGGAGGAAGCATGTCAAAGGTCAAAAGAAGAAGCATTGAATCCCAAGGCAGCTCAACAAATGAAAAAACAGGGTTTGGACCTCAAAAATACAATTTTTGAAGAGATTTTGTGAAAAAAGGGGTTGGCGCTCTAGTGTAAGGGACACCAGGGTGTTATAAAGCTCTGTCTAGCACCTTTAGGGAGTGTTGGCACTCTGCTAACATGGGTACAGGGGCACCAGGCTTAAAAAACTAACAAAAATGTCCAAAAACCCAAAATTTCAGTCAAATTTTGACAGTCAAGCTGAGTGTGATGGGGTAAAGAGTCAATCAGCATATGAAATCAAACAAATGGGGTGAACAAGGTCTGAAAAAAACAAATGGTAATACAAGTTCTATGAGGAAGACAAAAACCAAAAGTTTTGACTCGTCCCCAGCGGAGTCGCCAGTTTCTGTTGAAGGAAAATCTCCCTGCGGACAGGTAGATCTCCTCAAAGAGCTAGACTCTTAACTCTAAGACAAAAAGTGCTTATCATGGTCATTGACTTCCTTTTAGGCCTACACAAACTAATGCATGAAGAGGAAGTAGTAAATACGTACCTTTTACCGATGTTTTTCCCTGCACACTCCGAGTTGAAATCTGATCTTGAGCTCCTCGATAAGTCCTGTAGACAAACAAAGTACAACCACTTCCTATTCTATTGAGATTAGTTCAAAGCAAACCTATCTACTTAGAGACAAATTCATGTAATTTCAAACACAAATTAGAAAGAAACAGGCCAAGCATATTACATTAATGAGGACAAAACGTTACTTACAGCCATAGATGGAATGTAGTAGTTTCGTCAAGTTCTCCTTGCCTAACCCTTGCTCAAAAGCTCCACGGTCTGAATGATGATAGCTTCACTGATTAGCCTCCACTTCACTGTGTATCACTTATGATATCATAAGTTCAGTATGATTCTCCACCCAGCTCCTAATATCACTTATGAGATCATAATTTTGGTATGATTCTCCATCCAGGTCCCCCTTTCACCATGAGAAAGATTGCTTATATAGCCTTGGAGAGGCTCAACAACTTGAGATATCTTTGGGGTGAGTTGAGGATTTTCCTCCTTTAGTTAGGTATCTACCCTAAGATCATGGCTTGATTGAGGATTCGAATCCAATTTCCTTCTAAGAGTGAAAAGATCCTTCCCCCATTCTTCTCAACAAATCAACTGCTGCCCAGAATAGGTAGTGCTCCCTCAAAAGGGCCATCAGAGTGTTATAGTGCTCCCAAGTAGGCTTTAGGGGGGTTCCATCACTCCTGAGAGTAGGAGCTCTCCTTCAAAATGGCTGATATAGTGTTATAACGCTCCCATATAGTGTATAGGGGAGCGCCAACACTCCTGAGAGAGGTATAGGGGAGCGCTCTCCTCCAAAAACTCAGTTTTTTGGGTGCTTTCAGATGGCAAGAGGTTCATAAGCCTGTTGAATCATTTCTCTTCTTCCAAATCAAATGTTTGAGGTGTTTTAAGTGTCTTTCTCATGCCGTTATAGGCATGACATAGGCATCATGGCAGTATGTTTTCTTTGACACTTGTGACACTTGTGAGAAAAATGCGACACTTGCGACCCTTATAATGACGACACTTGCGACACTATCAAAGTGAGTATTTTTTATGTGTAACAATAATGTAACCCTTTTTATGGGTCCGTAGTGCCGAATACACTTGGTGACTATAACACATTGTCAAGGGGTTTCTCATATCCTTTCCTTTTGGCAGAGTTCATTGATTCTCTCTTGGTTCACGCTCATCCATCAAGAAAGTCCAAGTCAAATGTTGTGATGGGGTCTCCCTATAGGTCTATTGGGGGGCCTCTTCTCGTAGGATATGCGGATCAATAGTGTGTGATTACCCAAGCAAGGGGAGAGAATAAAAGGAAGAATAAGTGTGTGTCACCGAAGAGTGGACCGGTCAGGCTGGTTTTGGGGGAGGATATTACTATGGTTCAGGTTCTGGATAAGTCTTCAAAGGCACTGGCTAGAAATGCTAGGGGCATCTCTTTAGTGAAAAAACCCTAAAGGATTGGGTTGTCTCTAACTAGATGGGGAAACTAGGATATGTTCTAGAGGTAAAGGTCCTAGCTCAGGTTTGTTTTTCTTCAAATTTCAAAATCCTGACGATTCTCTTTGGGCTCCCAATAGGCCTTGGAGTGTGGATTCAACACTTGTTTTCTTCAATCTCTAGACATCACTCTTTGATTCAAGGAAGGAGTGCTTGGATGTTGTACCCATATGGGTTCGTCTCCCTTGTCTCTCGCTAAAATTTTGGTCAAAGGAGATTTTCAAAATGATCAGGAACTCCCTTGGCACCTTCTTGGATGCATAAATGTCATTTTTGGCATCGAATGAATATGTGGTAGCACACATTTTAGTAAATATTAACTTGCGGGAGGGCTTGGCGGAGGATCTTGAACTGGTCTCTAGAGGGAACGTTTTTAAGAAATGATTGGATTATGAAGGAGTCCCTTTCTTCTATTGACGGTGCCACAATAAAGGGAATATAATGAGTCAATTCCCTCTCCTGTCATACCCAGGAGAAATTATG
This sequence comes from Picea engelmannii, assembly GCA_009831015.1. NCBI lineage: Eukaryota > Viridiplantae > Streptophyta > Pinopsida > Pinales > Pinaceae > Picea > Picea engelmannii. Next base: position 249,685 of record ML808093.1, on the reverse strand, counting down.
TGGGGTGTGGAGTGGATATAAGTGGGTGGGGGGAACCATATGTAGGAACCCCTAAAAGCTCTGTAGGAGATCAATTTTAGGAGGAGGAATGCAAAGTGCACAAAATAAATTCAGGCGTGCCTTTACCATCTAATCATATTCTTTATACTCGTATCATTCCAGTGGTCCTAGCTCCTTCTGAAGATCCACCTCTTCCCCCCTCAGGAATATTTTTAGTTGTGATTCCCAAATGATCAGGCCTCTCTCTCCAAGGGAGAAGTATATGATAGCATATCAACTCTCAAAGGCCAGACTATAGTTGGATTTTGGTCAATGGTTGATCACAAAAGACAATAATGGCAAGCTTTATGAGTATTATCACAAGCCATTTATAGAAAATCAACCCCAACTCTAGTCTCTCCTTCCTTCAATTTTTTCGGTGACTAGTTCCAAAATTCGTCTTATGCTATTTTGGATGGTTGGGTTTGTGCTCATCTGCACTCTATTTTATAGTCTTCGTGGAAACCACAAATTTTTGTATCAATATAAGAATTTAATGTAAAGAAGTTTTTCTTCAATGGTCTTATCTATGCACTACAACCACAAGCAGTTTTGGATTAGCGTGAGCGTCACCCACGTCAGTGAACCATCAAGGAAGTGTTAGTCCAATGGAATGATACAAATCCAATAGATTCCACTTGGGAACCAGCTACAACCACAAGGTTGTAGGTTCCATTTGGATACAACCACAAGCAGATGCCACTTGGGAACCAATTACAACCACAAGGTTGTAGGTTCCATTTGGCTACAACCACAAGAAGTTTTGGACCAGCGTGAGCATCGCCTGCATCAGCGAACCATCAAGGAAGTGTTAGTCCAGTGGAACGATACAACTCCACCAAATGCCACTTGGGAACCAACTACCATTATGCAGCAATTTCCACATCTCAAGCCTTGAGGACAAGGTTGTTTTTAAGGGGGAGGACATGTTAGGGACCTAACCCCTCACATAGGTAGAACAATGTATTTCGATGTAATAAAGGTCAATATTAATAAGGCCTTGCAATAAAGTAGAACAAGTCGAATATAAGAAGACCTAATAGAATCTTCCACTTCTAGAAGGATCTTCCTCTAGATGGTTCTATTGATAGACATATTTAGTATAAATATGAGTCAAGGGTATGAGAAACCTAGCTTAGATATTGTTGTAATAAAGATCTGCTCGACTGGAGGTTGCCCCCTCGAAGATGCCCATGAACATTGATTTTAGTAATCTAAGTGCTCTTTTTGGTGTTATTATGTTATCATTTCAGTATTATTGTGGTGTTATTTTGGTTATATTGTTGTTCATCTGCCATTTCTAGCATTTTATTTCTATTCTGCATACTTTTTATATCTGGAATATTACAGTACCTAACATGGCCTTGTTTCCAGGACCCATTCTTTATTTTCACCATAGTGATGTTCAGGGGAGGTGTTGGAGTTTCTTCACACACACCTAGTATTTTTTTTTCCTAAGGTTTTTCCTTGTTTATTAGTCATAATTAGTCATTATCCATTCTCCTATATTTTAGAGGATAATATTCCACCTAGAGAATATTCTCTTTTAGTTGACACTTCAGTTTCACTAGTTGAGTTGAGTTTAGATGATGCATTGGTTTTGTCACCATGAAACATTGGGATCATCACCATACTGGCGCATTACCCTTGATTCCTTGATCTACTCCTCACTACTCATTTTTTAGTCAGTCAACTAAAGACTAGTTGACTAGTTAACTCAACTAGGTGGCAGTTCACTCCCGTAACTTCTTGAGAGACTAGACTAGGTCAAAGTTCACTCCCGTAATTGCTGGTGTGTGTCTAGATAACTCTAGACCACCACTATGGCACAATGGTTCTCCTCTATTTTACACTCATTGAGTTATACAAAGTATATCATGTGTAAATTATTCATTATTCACAACGATTAATGAAAATTCTTCCATTTTTTCTCTCCTTCTTCTTCTTTCTCAAATTCTCTCTGCAAATGTGTGTATTATTTTTTATCTAGATCTATTCTGTGCAAGTTCAACACATTTATAGTTACAAAATTCCTAACATGGAAGTGGGTCGAAAGTTATGTGAATCCTAGCATATTTAATAGACATGAAGAATATAGAGGACACATGTCCCAATAAATTAAAAGATGAAGTATGGAGCCTACGATTGAGAATAGCTATGGATGGATTTAACCCGTATTCCCTCCAAAACACCAATTATTCTATTTTGATAATGCTAGTGATCTATAACAATATCCCCCCATGGTTTTCCATGAAAAATGAACATCTTATGCCAACTCTTTTAGTCCCTAGTAAAAGACAAGTCAAGAGAATTGATGTCTACCTCCAACCATTGATTGATGAATTTAAGCAATTATGGGAAGGGATATTACATCTATATGATGTATAAATACCCATCCTAATGGAGATGTATTTTACGTTGTATGGCATATGTGCATACACCACGAGTGATTATCTAGGACTAGGAGTTTTATTTTTATTTGTTAGCTAAATATCTCTGACTTGCGGGATTGGCATGTGGCTGAGAGCCATGACCCAAGGGCATATAAGCCATCAAAATCACCCAGGTATTGTACTTGACCTATACCACACTAGCCCTTAACATGGATGGATTTTAGGTGTCCCTAGAGGTTTCAAACCTGTGACTTCACTTACGGAGTGCCTTAACAATGCACTCCCTCACCGACTTCTCTACACCATAGGGACAGGACTAGGAGTTTTATGTGGTAAGCATGTTGATTGATTTGTTTATATCTATAATGTTATTTGACATACTTCATTTGGTGCAACTATATTTTTGACACTAACATGCTTTGTATCTGATAACATTGCATGTCTTGTAACAAAAGTATATCATGGATGTAAATGTTGTTGACCTTCTATAAAGGCTAGGTGGTCCAACCCACATGGAGAAGATATAGATGCACTAAACATAGGGATTGGGTGAAAAAACTCTATAATAACCTCTTTGAGCACCATGTTCTATTTATAATATTGCACATTTGAATAGTAACACATATTATGTTTTTATTAATGATTTGGTTATTAGACATATGACACCGTCCCTTGTTCGCATTTTTATAGGTGCATTTGTTCCCATATATGTGGGAATATGGACATCATTTTCGCATTGAGTATGTTGATGATGGACACATAACACAATATTGTGGAGTGTAAGTCGAGTTCATCCAATCTAGCCATGTTAGCCACCGTGATCAAAACCTAATAAAGGGGAAGTTAGGTTACATTGTAAAGATACAAGAGATCATGCAAGTGGACTTCTCATAGTTTCATTGTGTTATTTTTTGTTGCAAGTGGTGAGACACCTTCATCCAGAGAAATGCAAAGGAAGATCGTGATAGTGGGCTAATATGCATTAACTCAAAAAAACTGTAGGTTAAAAATAAGGATCCTTATGTTTTCCCAAATCATTGCAACCAAGTGTTTTTTTACCCAAATTTATTGGATGGGGATTGGTGGTTTGTAGTGAGACATGATCTGAGATTTAAACATATTTTTTAGAACACCAATGTTACAATGCCAAGCGAGAAACATAATCACGGTGATGACAACAAAGATTGTTTTTTAAATGATTTGCTTTGACATTTATATTCTGAATCTGTAATTTTATTATGGGTATCTATAATGACCAAGTAAGTTTTTTTTTCGTCATTTTATAATTATGTTGGATATGAAATGTTAACAACCATTTATAGCCACCATATTGAAAACACATTAAATAGTACAAACGTAAGATGTAGTTTTGATATATTTTTATTGTCATATTTATTGTTTATTATAGAAAATTTATGTTGTATTGTATTAACACGCATTTATGTTAACCTTTGAATTACTAATCATTAATTGAGATATCACAAAGTTGTGATGTACAATAGTAAATATTTATTTTAAATTATATTTCATTTAACAAAAAAATGAAAATATTAAAAAATCAAACCTCAAAATTATTATTGTTTGAAAAAATCAAAATTCAAATAAATATATACTTACTTTGATGGAACTTCTAAGGACAATTCCAACAAAATAACTTCATGCAACATCTATCAATTATAGAATCACACTTGCAGTGTTGGTTTTACCAACTTTGATGGCATTCTCAACCTTAACTAGTGCAACAATAATGGCCTTCACCTATTCCACTCCATCCTTTAGTTTTATAATCATATAAACTTTTATTAATCATTCTTTTTAAATTATGTTTGAAATAAGTGTCAATATAGGAAGGACATGGAAATTCTAAAAGGGTCTTTTTCTAGAGCCTAGTCATAATTAAGGAAAAATTTAATGATGCATACTCATATAAAAGTATATAAACCTTTGTCAATTTTACTAATTCTTAAAATACTAATTATAAAATGTTGGGTGATATTCATTTTTAATATAAGATTCGTAAAGTTAGTATTAGAGTAAGAAAATGTGAAACCATTTCATCAAATGTGTATAGGTCAAAATGTATTATTATTCGCTATATTCAGTATTTTAAATTTAATTGAATAAATTTCATATATTATAATAGTTGGATGATATAAATTAATAAAATCTTTGGAAAAATTAAATATTAATAAAATATAATAATTGAGATTTTAGTAAAAAATTATATTATAAATTTTTCTTGTAATCTTTGAATAATAAAAGGAATGTTGTTTGTGTTCGTGCACTGCAAGGCTACAGAGCTACCATTGGGCTTCTTCTTGTGGCATGGCATTAGATTGATTCATTCATAACAAGGGTCTATTAGAGAAATGTTGTTTTGAGAACCTAATTGATTAAAATTCTATGGGATCCTACTAAATAGTGTGAGTCTGGCCGTCGGCCAAGGTTTTTCTATTTCACAAACTTGTGAAATAGAAAACCCGACATCAAAAAAAGGAATTTTAACGCTTTCGTCATAGGAGGTTAAGGTAGGATTATGCAACAAGCAGTTGACGGTTGGGAAGAGGAAGAGATGTTGGATTATGACATGGACCCTTTTTAGGGAATGGATATTTGGGGCTTGCTAGCTAGCGTGGGTACTTTCTCTTGTTTTTCCACGTCACTGGTTAGGGTCATCTTCAAGCCTAGATCAACAACATGGGTTGTCTCCTCGATGGTTTTGGTGCCAGGACTTCCTCCTTTCTCTGGCTATATCAATCCTCTCCTCCCAACTGCAATTGGTTTTGATGTGGCATTGGTAGCAAACCTAGATGGTTCACCTTTGTCAAGGGAATCACGTAAGCCTACCCTCTCTCTTTGTGGGTGGATTCACCATGAGCTGAGGTCTTCTGGGAGGCAGAGCAACTCAACCATGGTGACATAAGGTTTCTTAGTTGTGAATAATATATTTCTCCCACGATCTCATAATGTAACCCTTTTTATGGGTCCGCAACTCCGAATACACTTGGTGACTATAACATATTGTCAAGGGGTTTCTCAGATCCTTTCCTTTTGGTGGAGTTCCCTGATTCTCTCTTGGTTCACGCTCAACCATCAAGAAAGGCCAAGTCAAGGTTTGTGATGGGGTCTCCCTATAGGTTTGTGGGGGGCCTCTTCTGGTAGGATATGAGGATCAATAGTGTGTGAGTACCCAAGTAGGGGGAAAGTGTAAAAGGAAGAACAAGTGTGTGTCACCGAAGAGTGGACCGGTCAGGTTGGTTTTGGGGGAGGATATTACTATGGCTTAGGTTTTGGATATATCTTCAAAGGAACTGGTTGGAAACTCTAGGGGCATCGCTTTAGTGCAAAAAACCTAAAGGATTGGGCTGCCTCTAACTAGACGGGGAAACTAGGATATGTTCTGGAGGTAAAGGTCCTAGCTCGGGTTGGTTTTTCTTCAAATTTCAAAATCCCGAGGATTCCCTTTGGGCTCTCAATAGGCCTTGGAGTGTGGATTCAAAACCTATTTTCTTCAATCTCTATACATCACTCTTTGACACAAGGAAGGAGTGATTGGATTTTGTACCCATATGGGTTCATCTCCCTTGTCTCTCGCTAAAATTTTGGTCAGAGGAGATTTTCAAAATGACCGGGAACTCCCTTGGCACCTTCTTGGATGCAGACATGTCATTTTTGGCATCGAATGAATATGTGGTAGTGTGCATTTTAGTATAAATTAACTTGTGGGAGGGCTTGGCCGAGGATCTTGAACTGGTCTCTAGAGGGAAAGTTTTAAAAAAAAAGTTGGATTATGAAGGAGTCCCTTTCTGCTATCAACGATGCCACAAGAAAGGGAATATAATGAGTCAATTCCCTCTCTTGTCATACCCAGGATAAATTATGTGGGGTGTGGAGAAGATAGAAGTGGGTGGGGTGAACCAGATGCAGGAACCCCTAAAATCTCTGCAGGAGATCAACTTCAGGAGGAGGAATGCAAAGCGCGCAAAATAAATTCATGCGTACCTTTACCATTTGATCATATTCTTTATACTCATATCATTCCAGTGGTCCTAGCTCCTTTTGAATATCCACCTCTTCACCCCTCGAGAATATTTTTAGTTGTAGCTCCCAAACGATTGGGCCTCTCTCTCCAAGGGAGAGGAATATGATAGCAGATCAACTCTCAAAGGCCAGACTATAGTTGGATTTTGCTCAATGGTTGATCACAAAAGACAATAATGGAGAAATTTATGAGTATTATCACAGGCCATTTATAGAAAATCAACCCCAGCTCTAGTCCTTTCTTCCTTCATTTTTTTTGGTGACTAGTTCCAGACTTTGTCTTATGCTATTTTGGATGGTTGGGTTTGTGCTCATCTGCACTCTATTTTTCAATCTTCGTGGCAACCGCAAATTTTTGGATCAATATAAGAATTTAATGTAAAGCCGTTTTTCTTCAATGGTCTTATGTATGCACTACAGTTGTATGTAGCCTAGTATCTACTTTTTTGTTTCTCATGTTTATGAAACTAGAGGCCTATTTGGGTCAATCTCAATAATGCATATGAACATGAATCTACAGAATGCAATTTTATTTCAACTTTGAAATAAAATTACGCTTTTTTTCTGAGGAAAAAAATCTTTGAATAATAAAAATTAAAAAATAACATTATTATTACATCATCATCATCATTATTATTAGTGAATAATTATGTTGTAATGTTATTATTATAATATATGAAAAGACACAATTATTCAAATCACAATCATTTCATTAATCATATTTAAGTACTTTTGTTTCAAAACACGTTTAATCAACATATTATATCTTATTGGAAAACAAACAATTCAACTTGAAGAAGAGTTAAACATTATATAGAATTAATGGTTATAACTTTTTACAATCACAATCCAAATTAAACGATTTCATAAAATGTAAAGTTAATCATTATATGGAAACTGTAAATTTAAATGAGAGATACATCTCAAATTTAACTTAAAAATAGAGAAATCACTAACAATGTTCGTCATTAGCATACTCATAATACATTTTATAATTCAAACAACAACAACCACAACTTTATATGAAAAACATAATATACATGAGCGATATACATATGAATATACATGTCAAACATACATCTCAACAAAATCTACAATAAACATGTCATATATACATCTCAAGTCAAATATAAAACAATCAATATGCATGTCAATCAATACCACTATTAGCTAGGTCCACCACCAAAGACATATGCATCAATTTCTATGCTACTAGAGGTAGAGCCTCTATCAAGACTATCTATGTCAGAAATAAATGTAGACAAAAGTGCACTATAAAATGTCTCTCTATCAGGATCATCAAAATGCGCAATAATACTTGATGTGAACATAGTGTCCAAAGCATCAAAATATTTTGACACATGAAGACAAGGAGGAGGAGGAGTATTGATGGATGATGACACACGTGGAGGAGAAAGACAATGAACGGTGGATGGTGACACAAGTGGAGGAGGATGGTGAGGATCAATGAAATATGGTGATGCATGTGGAGGAGAAGCAGGAGGAGGAGGAGGAGGATCAGATGTGAATCCATTTTCATACACATGTGGATGGGAAGTAAGAGGAGGAGAAGGAGGATTGGACATGGATGCAGGTTCAGACACATGTGGAGGGGAAGCAAGAGGATCGTTTAATGGTGCATTCGACTCATGTGGAGGAGAAGTAGGAGGAGGAGGAGGACCATGTGGTGGAATAGAGGATGTGGATGGACATGTTGATGAGTTAGATGGAGTAGGATCATGAGTAGGACCCCTAAACCTCTCGATGAGGTTGATGACACAAAAAATATGACACATCAACAATTTCATGTCATGAGGTAGACTCCTCCATATCGTAGAGAGATATAGTACCCATAATACATCTATAATCGGTGTGGGTACCACTATGTGACTAGTCATGACACCACATAAGTGATCTACCACCTATATATGGAATCTTTGATTCGACCTACGTGGCATGCATGGTCTCTATATTGGACGTTGGTCCTCTGCCTCCATCTCCTCATCCTATTGGGAAGGCTCATCCCCAATATATGTGCCAATATCTACAAAACAATAGATCATAATAATAAGATAATTAAAACAAAATGTTTCAATAAATTACATGTAAATTAAATAAGACATAAAAATATGCAACTAGATTTATCAAACCATATCGATAATATTACCTCTCTCATCTGGTGGCTCGACTATTGTAAATTATATGTTTGTAATTCCTCTCCAATCCATCCTTGTGTATGGTTATTGTAGAATAACGGGGATAGGATTGTATTTTCTAACCAATAAATGACATACATCCCTATCGATCAAAGTAATGGGAAAATTGCCTGGGCCCATCTTGGGAAACAATTCCCCCCAAGTGCGAATACACACAGCAATCATAGGTCTAGTAGGAAATTGGTGTACTAATGGCCAAGTGGAATGAACCCTCTCAAAAAATAATGTAAATAAATCTAATGTGAATGGGAATAATAGCATCCCATGTAAAATTGTGTGATAGTGATCCAATGCAAAACAGATCTGTCTAAAAACATATCTGACCGCATAATGAATTCGGGCCTCTACAATAAAATATCTACATAATACAACAAAGGAAAAATAATGTGGTTCCCATCATATCTATAGTGTAACAGTGTTGAGATAATAAGACGTAGGCACTTAACCTCCTCTCTACCAAATGAACCTATTTGCAGTTGACCACCACGAACTTGGAATTGTGAAGAGGATTGAATGTCTAGATTGACATATATTCACACATATGTCAGTTGGGTCTCTCCGAAAAAAATGGGAAGTAACTCTGGGAAATGAGGCAAGGCCTCCCCCCTCATAGACAACCCATTGATTAAATAAACATCCTCCTACGTGAGATGATACCACAGATCAGGACCGACCCTGAACACCTGTCTCCCATGATCCCAATGACAGATAAATTGTTGTAACAATGAAGAGTTACCCATGGGGGATGTACCCTACTGATAAAAATTGAGGAGGCCATCATCCATTAAAAGGGAGTGTGTATGTTGTGAAATGGGGCGAGGGAACAACTCCCTCTCCCTAGCCTCCCACTCACACACAAATGTGTGTGTCTCAACCTATCGATACTGATGTTGCTCCTCTCATCGTCATTGTTTCTAACTCACATACAAATATTTTTACACACACACACATATAATAAATTGAAATTATAAAACACACACATATATAAATAACTTGTATTTTAAAAAATCTAAAACTAATTATTTTTTGCAAAAAAATCTAAAAAAGTAACTAGTGCGCCTAAAATAGAACATATGCCCTGTCGTCAGTGCTCTATATCATACAAACAAAACCACCATGTGGTGTTGTTACTAATATGCATTGGTGCACCACGTTTCTTGTCTCACGACCACATATATTAGTGGTATGTCCCATAAGACACACCACACCATTAAATTGTGAAATAATCGGCTTCATGTCGTGCTCTTTACAACACCGATGCATTGTTTATACCTAAAGGCACCGCTAGGTTAAATTGTTTCATCGCAACTTAAGTGGTGTGATGTGTTAATATGAATGTACCGATGCTACCGTGTCATTGTAGCACCAACATTATGCTTTGAGATACATTGACTTCTAAAGATCATTGATAAGGGGGCATCCAATGACACACCTCAACATGTGAACTCATACAATATTTTCCCTATGTAGTGCTTGTAACTGCACTAGTTCATTTAGTTAACAAAGACGCACTGAAATGCTAAAATTTATGGTGTGAAAAATCATTGGTGCACTTTGTTAAACAAAAAACATCTGTGCACCAATTTTACTAGAGCATTGACATGATGTCTAACGATGTGTTGTCATACTAACACATCAATAACAAGACCTTACAGAAGATGGATCGCGATGCTTATTTTCCAAAACCTGTCATGCTGCATAATTCTAGTGTTTACGCACCAATTCTCCATGCTTATTGTCACACCGCCACGTATTGCAGTGGTGCATCGAACAAGATGCATTACTATGGTAGATTATGAAAAAATTGGCTTGATGTCATTCTCTTTACAACATCGATGTGTTTCATGGAGATATGGGCACCACTAGGTTAAATTGATTTATTGCAACTGAATTAGTGCAATATGTTACTATTAATGCATTGGTGCTACCATGATATTGGACCACCGAAGTTTTGTTCAATGACGAGTTGTAAAGTATAGAGCATCGGGAATGGGGCGTCTAATGAGATGCCCCGTTATGCCAAGTAGGTCAATACTCGTCCCAGTGTGGTTCTCTAAACAACATCGGTGCATTTGGTTAAAATGTTTGCACTACTTCATTAAGTTAGCGGTGAACTTAATTAAGTGAAATGTAATGGTGCGGGGAGAAACCAATTGTGTCAGTTGTGGGGCATTCCAAAGGATGCACACCTTTTTTTTTTTTAATTTATCATGGTGTTCTTCCTTAAACAACACTAGTGCTTATGTTTATAGTAGATTCAATGGGGGTGGTGTTTATTGTGAGTTTAACACAAGACACATCGCTTTGGGGCAAGCCGAAGTGTTCAGGCGCACCGCTTGGAATTGGAAAAAAAATTAAAAAATGCTAAATTTCAAGATAAATTCAAATTTTAATTGGATGAAAATGCAAATATGAAGGTAATAAACAATTTAGCTAGACTCTTATGTTCCAAGGAGGCATGGTTTCACCATTGAGAGGAAATGAAAATTCATGGTAATTTCCAAATTTTGGAAATGTGTGGAATCTACCAATTGAGCTATCCAAGTTGTTGT